>VDFB02362839.1:0-36185 GCA_007258455.2 Sequoia sempervirens | reverse complement strand
GTATTTGAGATTAAAATAATTTGTGTTATACCTTTCCTTCAGACATCAATCTTTTTAGACAGATTGTGGAAACGTTTTAGAAATCCAAGGTATGCAAGTTTCTTGTCAAAAATATTGTACGAGATGGCAGACATACACTCTGAGTTGTCTAGATTGAACTTGTGCACTGCTTTCTTATCTTGAATTATTTTTTTCCTACATTAATATTCATTTCTCTGTACATTAACATACAATTATGGTTGGGACCATTCTTTAAACATAACTTTAAAACCCAGACATACATCACAGTTGGGACCATTCATTAATACAACAAAATGCACAACATATTTGATGTACTAGCAACCACACAACTCGAAGATGGTAACTTTCTATATTTCCATGGCATTGGTCTAATTTTTTAATTGCTTGAATAGAATATGTGCTTACTATTTAAATGAACTGTGTAAATTTAGTGGCCGCTATTAGAAAAATAAGAGGAAATAAATGTTCCGGATGACTGGACATGAGGAGATCCATGTTTATTATTTATTTATTCATCAACAGGCATTACTTGCAGTGAAGAATTATAAGAAGCTTAGATATTAGTCAAAGGAGAAATTGGAGAAATCACCGGATAGATCAGGCCTAGATGCAAGAATTTCTTTCTATTGCATGATAATCTTCCCTGTGCTGAAAAGCTTCTTTTGAATTCTAGACGAACTCTATAAACTGTGAAGCATTTGGTTAGTAGACAACCACTTTGATGAAGTGGAAGCAGAACTTGATCCATGCAACACTGAAGCATTTGTGAGGCCTAGCAAATACAAACAATTCCATCTTTCTGTAATTGTATACCAAGTTATGATCTATTAGCCCATGCTCCATATGCATTACAAAAAGCTAGGACATGAGCAAACGTTATGTTAAACTTGAAATGTGCGAGCAAAAGTACTAGTCCCTTGTTACTGCATTTTAATAGATTGGGCAGGAGAGATTCAAAATAGAATTCAAACTTAACCGTAACAATAGTGACTGTCAATGTGGAGGGTCAAGATCACAATGTAACTAAAAAGGGGAAACAAAAGGTCTTTAGGGTCCCTTTTACTTTGTACTTTTCCTATTTCCATGGACCGGTTTTTCATTCCCTGTTGTCATCCCGTTTCTATTGGCATCCACCATTTTTCGTTTCTGTGGGCATCTAGCATTTTTTTGTTTCTGTTGGCATATACCATGGCAGCTATAAGTATTGCAGAATCGGCCACAATGTCTCGAAGATTTCTTCGGTAACTATAGAAGCAATCAAGCTTTGCAGTATATATAGGAACAAGGGTTAGTATCCTCTCTACAGAATCTCTACCATGCCAAAGAGATATCCTCAATGTTGGTCTACTGCTCAAAAGAGAAAACATGGTTTGATGCAAAGGGTTTTAATCCCACAAACAAAGATTTATATTTGTAAGGTCTGTAGCACCCCTCCATTTTGGCTCTTTTGATCGTATAGTGTTTTCCTTGTTATGCTTTGTTATGCTATTACCTCGACTATAGTATTTGGTTACTTTTGACCGCTAACTGTTAAGCGATGTAAACATTATATTTTGATGTGATGGTATTTTATTCTGATGTTATCGTTATGGCATGCTTTGGATTAGCTTAGCATATATTTGAATTAATAATGCTTTATGCTTGTGATTATATTATTGATGTTAGAGGCGTTAGTTAGTAATATTGTATTGGTGAAGGGAATGAGATTACATCACTCGCATGCGAGCACCCTGATTCCGCGATTTCCTCTTCACGGTGTGTCTACTATGTTATATGCATGTACGACACTTGTTTTGTTTGCAGGACTGTAGGTATAGGACATCAACTCCACCTGGTTTCATAGGTCTGAGCATGTCAATTGGCCAACAGTATTTGATTGGAAGATAGTAGCTAGGTTTTCTGTGCCAAGTCATCACCCTGGTCATAGTGTGTCGTCAGTTGGTGTCTGGTATGTTGTTAAGTCTTGTCATCTTCAAAGTTTTGATAGGTTGTTTTTTATGGGAATTTAATGTGAAAATCAATGTTTAAAAAGGTTTAAATGATTAGTTATGAATTTTAGATTAAAGTGGTTAAAAGCTTTAATTTAATGTAATTCATTTAATTTAAATTCTTGTGGTGAAATAATCTAATTTTGGTGGTTAAATTTATTATATTATTTAAATAAACTAAATAACTAAATGTTATTTTGTGAGAAAATAAATAAATTAACTAAATCTATTTTGTTGGAAATAGATTAAACAATTAAATTCATTTGGAAATTCAAGTTTTGATTTTAAAGATTAAAATTACTTTGAAAAGTGCCTATGTAAAATAAATTTAAAGCTATTTGAAAATTCAATTTTGTTTTAAGATACTTAAAAATCAAAATATCTCAATGAGATATTTTAGAACAATAGACTTAATTTGGGGGAGATTTGTGAGAGCTTTTGCATTTTGGATTTTGAATTTGAATTTCAATTTTGGGGAAAGACATTTTATTTTCAATTTTGTGGGGAGATTTGGTTGCAAAAGGAAAGAGGGTTTTTTTTTTTTTTCGGGATTCAATCTTGGATTAAAGGTGGAGATCTTGGGAAGAAATTGTGGAAGAGTGGAATTTGCAGAGGAGCTTAACATCAATTTGTTCTTCAAATTTCAAGATCACAGGTTTTACTCTTGTTTTATTGTTTTGAAGTTTTGGGATTTTTTTTTCAATTAGAAAACTTGTTTGAAAACTAAATTGAAAACCTCTGTGGAGATCATGGACAAAGAAAACAACATAAAATTTAGACAATAGAGATTTAAAGAAAATCTTGAAACCCATCTCTTTAAATTTGAGTTCTTGAAATTGTGCTCAAAAGAATATTAAAGTTTTCTGTAGAAAATTTGTCCAATTTGACTGTGTAATGGAGAAATTTATATATAAAATATATATATATATTTTCTGTTCATATATATATACACACACACATATTATATGTATGTATTTGGTGGGTATGCTGGAAAAGAACTTTGTGTTAATTTTTTTTTTCTTTTTACAGTCAGAATTTCTGAGAAAATTCCCAGAAGAATACAAGGGAATTTCGTGGTTTTTATTTTTTATTTATTAATTTATTTTTTATGAATGTTGGGGGGTGGGGGTCCTGCCCCCACAACCGCCCCTCCATGGGAGGCACTAGCTGTGAAGGTAGCACCTAGTGCTGCCTTCATAGGCAGTGACCCCCCCATACAGGGGAGACTGCGTAGCAGCCCAACAGGCACCCCTGTGTTTTATAAAGGGTTTGAATCCTTTTTTTTTTTTATATTATATATAATATATTATGGCAATATTATATATTATATAGCTATTATATATTATATATAATATATGCAACATGTTTATTTATTTTGTTTTTCTATTATTTTATTTTATTATTATCTAATATAGGTAATATATATATTAAATATATAATATGCATATATTGTATATATAATATATATTATATATTTTAAATAAGTGGATTTTATTTTAAATAATTGGAATTATTTTAAATTAGTGGAAATTGAAAATGATTTTTGGATTATATATTTAAATAATAACTGCATATTTAAATATATTATTTTAAGAAGGTTATTGTATTATAATAGATGAAAGATTGGTTTTGTAATAAAATGATTTATTTAAAAAAATAAAATAAAAAAATGATTTTGATCATTATGAATAAATTAAGAAAATGGAATAAACTTATTAGTTTTAATATTCCTTAAGTTGCCAATGAAATTTGACCGACTTTTGAGTATGCGCAAATAATATTAATTATTTAAATGATTACCTACACTATGCCACTGCTTTGCTTGGATTTAGAAAATCCTAACGTTAGTTTATTTAGTTACCTGAAATGCTTCCTAAGTGATGTGTAAAGTTAAAGCTTTTATATTAAATTTAATTCTTATGAATCATGTGAAAATTAATTAGTTATAATTGTGTTTGAGTGGAAGGTGTATGTAAGTTTTGATTTTAAAATTAGTGTTATTGTATTTTGAAAATTAAGGTTAGTGCAATGATTAAATATTTGTTAGGGGTTAGGGTTGTAATTGAAATGAATATGGTTAATGTGTTTACAACGACCTATTTGATTTGATGGAATCTTGAAGTTCTCATAGAGGATTTGTTAAATGTGAGGATTATATACGTGGTTAAGTTATATGGATTATAATTAGAGCAAAATTGATGATATTAAATGTGTAAAGAAAAGGGTTATTTTATTATGATGTTATAATGGGTAGAATTTTATTTAAAAGTTCTTGTATTCCATTACCTTAAACAGTGAATGGGGAATGCTGTTTCTTTTCTAGATTGCAAGGAATAGATAAGGTTCATAATAAAATTATATTGTTTAGAATTTATATGAATAGTTAAAAGATTAAGTATATGACCTGTATATGTAGACTTTGGTTCCTATTTTATGAGAAAATATTGTTATATTGAAAGACATCTTTAGTTATTTAAAGAATGTGTATTTATATGATTGTTGATTTAAGCGAATTCTTGTTGGTATTGTATGGGCAATATTTTTATGATTGTAAATTTATGAGTGTACTTTGGTAGTACTGAGTTTTTCTTCCAGAGGCTAGGGAAATCATTGATTGAGTTGTTTATTCTATTTGGAGTGATTTGTTTATGTAAGTCTTCCAAATGGGGTTTTCATTTAATTGCGTGGGTTGTCGTAATATGTTAGTCAACCTTATTGCCTTGGGTAGGGCGTATAGTTGTATTCGGTTGTTTTACCCAGTTTTCACGAACGAGGATGGTTCGTGCCTCCTTTGGAAGGAGTGATTTATGTGTTTTGTTGCCTCCAGTGTTTGGAGAGGGTTTTGACTTTTGTTGCCTCCTGTGTTGGAGTGGGTTTTCATTTTATGTTCCTCCTAGAGTTGGACTGGTTTTATCTTGTTGGTATACACTTGGGATTCCCTTGGTGATTGGTTTTATTTGGTATGTTGTCAAGTAGAAGAGTGGCTTCTGTTAGGTGCCAGAGCCCAAAGAGGTAAACTGGGAAACCTTTAGAAGTGGTTTAATCAAGTGATAACTAAATCAATGTACTTAGAAGTTAGGTAGTATTTCACACTAATTAAGATAATTGAGCCTTGCTCATGGACGTAAGGGATTGTATAGACTTGGGATGAGATGGGAAGGCCTAGAATGGCAAGGTCATCTATCTTCTCCTTACAAGAGGTATTTGATTCTGCATGAGTGAGCATGGGTGCCGAGATTCGGTAGAGGCCACCAAGGAAACTCATAGTGGGGGCCAGAGCCTATGAAGATTCCTAGAGGAGATCCCATGACGAGCTGTGTGATGACACTCTTTCTATGACAATAGTTGGTATTTGGTTTTATGTGTATGGTCTTCTTATCGTACTTGATCTGTTTTACTTTTGGAAGCAATATGAGTTATGTCAGTGATGTTAGAGTTGTACTTGTATTATTCGTATGGTTGTGTGGTCCATGTGATCAGTTGTGTCAGTGTGAGTTATCCTGTGTCTAGGGGTTGATGGTCTTGTATAGGATTCCTTGTTACTATCTCCTAGCACGGGGGGTGAGCCTTCAGGTATCACATGGTTGGGTGGAACGTGCACCTTAATCCGTTGGGTCTTCTTCTTGTTTATGTGGATGAGATTTCTAGTTGGAGAGCTCATGGGATCTAGTTGATTTTCTTGATTTATTCATTTCAGTTATTATTGTATTTTATTACCCCTCTTTGTATTGAGGTGGAAAATGTAATTTGTAACCATGTTTATTGGATTTACCTCATTCGGGGAATGAGAGTTGTAATCTTATTGTTAAGTGATTGTAATTGAAAACATGTGGTATATCTTATGCTTTGATGTAATTTATCATGTTTGGAATGTATGTGTTTCTTAATTTATTAAGTAATTAAATGTGATGTTTTAATTCATGTTTCTTGTTTGGGTTTTAAGTAATCCCAGCCTCATAACCTTAGAGGTTGTTGGCAATGGATAGTGATCTTGCATGCTAATTATACTTAAACAAAAAAAAAATTAGTACGTTTGAGTAGTTAATTGCAACTTCCTCTAGGGTTGCGTGGCGGGGAATTACACCAAATCTAAATTAAACTAATGCTCCCATATTTTAGTAAAAGTATTTGTCAAATTCAAATTAAATGATTCATTTTAGCTTTATTTTTAATTATTTTAACTTTTTTATATTTTTAATTTGTCTTATTTTTTAAGAATTTTATTTATTATATAATTGAAAGGATGAAAATTAAGTGTAATAATTTAATTTTTTTCATTTTTAGGATGAAAAATGATAAAAAAATATATTATGATGATAATTTTATTTATTTATTTTGTGTTTATTTTGGACAGTGTCTTTGTCTTTTTTTTTTTATATGTATTTTGGACAATGTCTTGGTATATATATTATGAAAAATGTTATATTCTAATGTAAAGACCACATTTGCATAGATTTCTCTTCACTTTTATCTACACTTGACTTCATATTCCCATACATTTGATCTATCCATCTAATTATCCATAATAATATACATATTGATTCCTAAACTCTATGTTTATCATGATCTCTTCCATCTATTTTATCTTAGGTCAAGTTCACAATCATGGGGTCATCCTCATAACTATGAACTCAACTTGCCTAAAATCAAATTGGCATATTGACCCCCTTTTCCTTTCTCACTTAAAGTCGCATGTGTGTGTGTGGCCCGTTTTTATGTAAATTATTATGTATTGGTATAAAAAATATTCATTTCCATTCATTTTAGACAACACATACATTCAATTATCCCACATTCTAGGAGGATTTAGAAGGTCAATGAATAAAAATTCATTTGGATTTGGTGCTTAAAAAGGAGTGACAAGTCTAACTTCTAAGCAAATGATCTATTGTAAGTCATTAAACTAACATCCTTAATTGACTTGACAACAAAAAATAGTGACTCCATCAATTTGGAGATTTTTTTAAGAGATAAATGGTTAAAAAGGAAAAGTAGAACAATATAACAATTTATATGAAAGAAAATTTTTGAAACAAATTTGTATAAGGTTTCTCTAATGTAAATTTATATGATTTTTTATTAAAGAGTCTATTCTCTTGTTCAAAAATAAAATTCAACAATTTTAAAATATAATTATAAGGTGTATTCTTTTATCAGGCATTTATATATCTATTAAACATGTATTTCCATGTCCTCTTTTTATAAGTTCACTTTTTTTTGTCTTTTTTACATAGCTTCTTTATATAAATCTAGTTTAATGTGATCTCTTAAGTTTTTCTACTATATTTTCAATACACTCAAAGTCATCAATATATCTTCCTTAATTAGCATTTTTCATCAAATTCACCATTCCTCAATGCATGCATGGCTAAATTATTAAAATAAATTAAATTGAATGTACATTATTAAAGTATTCAATTTACAAATCACACAAATTTTGCTAGTCAAACTATAATATTCTTTGTAATTGAAGGGAGAAAGGTGCATATTGTAGAACTTCACCTTTTTCTATATCATTTTTCACATACATCATAAATACTTAGTGACCTGTTTAGTGCACAAAAATCATTAGTAATCTACCATTTCAAACCACCCTAAGATTTTCTATTGTACATCCAAAAAATTTAGCCACCTTGGACTAGATTGTTTTGGTGGATATTGTCTGCCAAATTTAAAATAGTTCTTGCCCAAAAGTCAAATCTTTCAAAAATATTCATTACCACATTAGATTTCATGCCATATATTTTCAATTAATGACCATGTAAATATATTTATGAAAATTTCCTATGAAAAATCCATCTACCAACCAATCAATCATAAAAGATAAATCTAATTTGAAAAAAATATATTCAAAATTCAATTAATTATACTGCACTAGTCCACTAGCATGTCATATTTTGCATTCACATACCTTGTTTCACACGTTTGTGACACCTGATTCTATTTTTTGTGCTTGAATTTCACCAATGATATCCAAGGAATCATCTTGAAATGAGTCCTATCACACTTTTAAGCTTGAACAAAAATCAAAAGGAGAACAAAAGATAGAAGTAAGTGAGGTTTGAAGACTTACATCAATAAAGGACCAAGCCACAAAGTGACCTTCAACTTTAAGATTAAATTTCCTTATTGCACAAATATTTTGCATTCATTGTCTTTGTTTCTCAAAATTATTCTCTTTAATCCATTGAATGGATGCTTCATGATTTTATTCAATGGAAAAAGACTCAATGTCTTCATCTTTGTTCAATTTCTTACTTTCACAAATTTTCCTCATTCATTCCCTTTTCTTTGTATTCTTGATTTTATGCTCCTCTAATGTTTGTCTTTGGTCATTTCCTTATCATGATGTTGAATTCTAAATCAATCATGAATAATACATGGAGATTAGTTGAATCATAGTATGATAAAGCATCAAACCACAACCAAACAAAAAGGTAATGCACAATTAAAACCACCAATACGCCACCACAAGATCACATTGAAATCAACCACAAAGATGTATATGAACATTAAAAAGCACATATACATTAACAACATGAGATATACAAATTAATCTCAATATAAACACACTCACAATAGTACCACCAATAGAAATATGACTACCACAAAGAAAAAACATGGATCACAAAGGTATAATTTCTTCATGCACAAGTCAACTAGATCTAGCATAAGATGTACTCACTTAGGAAACACCTAATTGAGTTTAAAAGTTCAAAAACTAGAGGAGGGCCAACTCTTCTTATTGTTGTTTTTATTGAAGCTAAAATTTTAAATGTTGTATGGGTTGAAATTGATTGAGGGTTTTAATTTTGTCAAGAGTAGGTTAACCATAGGGGGTCTAGGTTTTTCTATTTTTTCCCTATATCATCTAGCAGAAAAGGGTATTTAAGGTTACTCCTATAAATCCTCTAAATGAAATGTGTTCTACTTTTGCATTCCTCACTCCCTTCTTAATATATATGTCAAATATGTGGGGGAGGGAGATCTTCCTCTAGATGTCATAGATTTAAATTTTTCTAGGGCCTAATCTAGGGAGGACAAGGCCTATTTTATATCAACCATATCTACTCAAGGCTAAAATTATGATAAACTAATACACATGAATATACACAAATAAATATGCATATAAATATCAAATGCAAAGAAAAAAACTTGCAACAAATTTTGATGCATCAAAATGCATATTTCTTCATTAAACTAAAAATAAAATCTATAAAAATTTATTATATTATTGGAAATTGTACATGGGAATGGGCTTATGACCTAACCTATTTCCTCTTGCAATTGACCTTTCTTATCCCAAATATACACTTTCATGGCAAGGGAAGCATTCATATCAATGAAATGCCTTACTTCTCTCCTCCATGTCTTACTAATTTCTCTAATTCACCACAAAAACATTTCCTTATTCCTCTTTATCACACCTTCCTACCCTTAATATTTCTCCTCTTAATTCCCATGTTATATATTATCTCTTAAAATGCATGAAGATTAAATATAATCACATTGGACAAAATGAAAGCCTATATCTAAAGTCTCCTCTTCTTGCTAATTATTTTTCTTCTACAAAATAATTGGCAATATCCAACACCCCTATGTTGACTCTCTTCTTAGATAGAGAATCAAATCCCCTTTTATGATCCCTTCCTTTATTTCCATGTGTCATTATTTTTATTTTTTTTTCCATGTCTTAACATTGTCTCCTCTATCATGTGGCCTTCTCTTTCACTTTCAATTTTTTTGTGATCATCGGAAATTAGTTACCTATATTACTTGTTGAATTCCTAATCTCTCAAATATGCACATATCTTTGTATTATCTCTTATTTTATGTACACCCCTTACTTTCTTCTATATTTTTTTCCCTCTCAAATTGTTTCCCAAATTGTTGTTCAAAATCCCTATGTGCACGAAGATTAACATATTAATTGTTGGGAGAAATAAAGTACCAAGTTGAATTGTTATCACAGTACTCAAATCCTCTTCCCTATGTTGGATATCATTAAATATTCTTGGAGGTGAAGATGAACAAATTTTAAAAGAAACAACCAATAAAATTTTTCAATTTAAAATTTTATGGCTACACAAAATTTATATGCAATTTTTATTGTTGACCATGATGCCCCTATATCTATTTCTTTCACTAGGTTAAAAGGTAGGATTCCATTTTATATAACCTTGATTAATTATCTAGGAAACCTTTCTTAAAAACTAAGGGGACTATCTATTAAGATGAAGTTTCCCCTAGCTTAACTAGTTAATCTATGCAATCAATTGTACAATTAAGTACTTTTAAACTAAAAAATATTAAACATTCCATCGTAGTGCCTACATTTTGTATTTCAAAATGATATGGTAGTATAATTCAAGAATTAGGGACTTTATTCCTCTCTTGAAAGGTCTTTCTTTTTAAAGCTTAGCTTTGCAAGAATCACATAGTGGTAAATGAGATGTTATAGCAAGGGGATTGGTGATATTCCAAGTGTAGCTAGTTAAAGATATTTATGAAAATCACTTTTAGGGATAAACAAATATAATCCTACCCTATCCAACCTACAAAGAAATTCCAAAAGACTAAGGGGAGAAGAGGAGAGGAAGAGAGAAGAAAAAAGGGAACAAGAGAGAGGAAAATATTTTTATCTACAAGAAAACATTACCAAATTCAAACTTTCCCTATGAACATAAGATTAACTTGTTCCATTGTCAATTTTACCACAACATATGAAATAACTAGTTTGAGAGTTTGAGGAAAACCATATATTTCATGATCATAATTACATTACAAACAAGAAAAGGAACCATCGTTGTGGATATTACATTGTAGATAATAGCCCATGGAATTCAAAAATAAACATTAACTAAGGCCAATGAAATATGTTCACAAAGAACATTAATAGACAATACAATTTTTCATGCTAACAATTTTTTTGAGACTTAAATTGCGCTAAAAGTTTTATCCTAGCATTCAAATATGTAGGGGAACAAGTTCCCTTCCATTTCTCATTGGAATTTTTATGTTTATCTCATCTCTTCTATTTTATGTACATTGTTTATTACATATGGATCTAGTCCCTTGGATTTGACAAAGATCGCTCTATTAGTATACATGTTGACCATATTAGTTACGTCACATTTAGTTGGCCTAATATGTAGATACAATCTACTCTAATGGATATGAGCACATATGTAGCCTAACTGTGTTTAATAAATTCATGTACATGGACTATCCTCAATCATAGTCCTAATTTACAAAATTTGAATCAAATATATCAATTAACTTAAAATACATTTTAATAATACATCAAGAAAGATTAAATGTATAAATAAATATAATTTAGATAGTATTTACTAATAGCTAAATGCTAATTGGTAGAATATTAATTTATGAAATTTGTAAAAATAAAATAGAATATAGATTTTTTTAGTTTAGAAAAAATATTTATTTAGATTAAGGAAAAATATTTATTTAGATAAACATATTTAACATGTCTATTTTTCCTAAAATATCTATTATAAGGTTGTCAAATTTACTATGATAGTGTTGAAATATATTATATTTGTTAAAATCAAATTACTTAAGTTCCACTACTTTATATATCTATTTACATATTTTATATTTCAAAATTAAGTATTTATATATCTCTTTACATATTTTATATTTCAAAATTAAGTATTTATATATCTATTTACATATTTTATATTCAAAATTAAGTATTTATATATCTATTTACATATTTTATATTTCAAAATTAAGTATTAACTAAATGAGATAAATATATTCTCGAATGTCAAAAGTTAACTATAGGAAAATTCACCGTAGAAATTAACCGCCAAAAAATCATGCAATTAATCATTAATAAATAACATAAATTTTAATAATTAAAGATACAAAATTTTTAACTTACAGTTATATAAAATAAATCTTATTAATATTTTTTGAAATAAATCTAATATGATAAAAAATATCTTAACTCACTTAATTTATCATGGGTATTTTAATATAAAATATCATGTCCTTCATCCAACAGCTACTTAACTTCTACTTATAATCCATTTCTGCCTTTCCTTTGCTCACCAAATACATGTGGGATTAAAAACCAAATATTTTCTTTTGCACAGTAGACCAACATTAATGTGCTTGCTACAGAGAGGATAACAACTCTTGCTTCTACATATTCTGCAAAAGATACTCGCTTCAATAGGGGAGAGGAGCCAATAGTCATGCGGGCTAACTTCGTCAGCATGTAGCAATTGATTGAAATATCGTAGGACCTTCATTTTTTTTTGAAATGCAAACTTGCCTCTTATCTATCTATAACTAAGGTTTGGAGGTGTGACTCATCATGCAACTTGCCACATCAACACATTTATTGAGAAGTGTCTAAATTTTGACTTTTAAAAGATTCGACCAAATCTTAATCATGGTACCCCTAGTAGTCAAACAAAAAAATATCATTTGTTGCTTGTAGAATATCATAGTTTTATTTAAAATAAAACTTCTATGAACTTAAATGGACCAAATACCTATTGTAACCATAAATCTTCATTATCTCTAGCTTTTATATTCAACACAAATGGACCAATAGTTGAACACTAAATTCAATTGAAAATCCTTTAAATTTATTGAAAAAATACATGGTATTTATTGTGCTCACCTTTTATATTTGTGATAGGACAAACTATTAATATTAAATATTCTAATGCTTGAACATTGTTACCCCAATAGTTGTACACATAAGAACAATATTTGTTCACTCTAATAGATTATGTAGGAATTGCAAGCGATGGGTGGGATTGTGGAGAACAGGTGGGAAAAGAAGGATTTCAAATCTTTGAACAATGGAGCAGGTCGTGGAGCAAGATCTGAGGAATCCCAAGAAAAATCGGTGCATGTTTCAAGTGCGAAGAAAGGTAAGGATGAATTTGATGAGAAGGACATCAGAAACAAAATTCAGGTGGACCTGGGAGGAAAGACTATTCTGAAGGGGTCCCCTAAAGGAAAAAAAGGTGAATAAGGAAAATTTTCCAATGAAGTGGTAAGGACTGCTAATAGGGAAGGAGCAAAGCGCAAACCTTGGACTTCACTGTTTGGTGTTAAGCCAAATGGAAAATTGATTTTCCCTCCAGTGAGTAATCTTTCAAACCCAGTGAAAGGTAAGTTTTCCATCTTTGTGCCTGATCGTATTATTGATCATAATATTTCTTTGATGGAAAAAGTCCTAGTTGGAAAGTTCATGGGCCCTAGACTAAATGTTGAGGTGGTTATGGAGTTTTTCAAAAATAAGTGGAGAACTAATGGGAAGGTTATGGTAACTACTCTTCCTAGAGGTTTCTTTTCCTTTGAGTTCACTTGCAAGGAGGATATTTTGGCTGTGAGGAGTGGTGGACCTTGGGTCATTGGAAAATCTTCCCTGGCCCTCAAGAAGTGGACCTCTTGTCTAGATCTCTCTGACTATATTTTTGAGAACGTTCCAGTTTGGGCTAGACTCCCGAGTCTCCCTCTAGAATACTAGAATGAGGACATTTTCAACGGCATTGCTAGTTCTTTTGGAGAGCTCCTATCTATTGACCCTATGACAACAACTAGAAAGCGGTTAGTGTTTTCTTGAATTTGTGTGGGTGTTTCACAGAATGTTGAACTTCCTTCTTCAATAGATATTCAATCTAAGTTGGGAACCTGGACACAAACTATAGAGTTTGAATCCATTCCCTTTGCCTGCTTTAAATGTAGAAAAATAGGGCATTGGGCTAATAAATGTCCATTAAATGCCAACAAAGAAAAATAAAACCACCAGTCCAACCTTAAGATTGTCTAGAGAAAGAAACCTGATGGGGAAGGACAAGCAAGCAATACCAACACCCTAAACGAGGAGGCTGGAAGGAAACATGAAACTTAGAGGAATACCTTTGACTGTAATGATGAAACAAAACCTAAGGATCCTAATGTGCAGAAGAATCACCAAATAGGGGTAGGAGATAAAGTTGGTCCTAAGGAAAATGATGAAAAAACATTGGAGAGTGCGGAGGAAGGTAAAATGGATGAGGAATTTGTTTCCTCCACTCTTAAGATTTTATTAGAAGGAAAAGAAAATGGGTATCCTAGGTTGGAAGACATTCCTATCCAGGGTCTGTCTCTGGATATTGGAATTCCTATCCTAAATACTACCTTAGCTGAATGCTCCCTGTCGAGTGTCCCTCTTAAACTTGGGGAAAAAACAACTCCAAATTTTGTCAAGGAAACCTTTAAGGATTTGAACCAGAACATTGAGCTTTCGAGTGATAATCTGAATCAACTTAGGAATGGCCAGATGGATACCCTCCCTTGGGAGCAAAGAAGAATGTATGATAAGGAATGGGAATCTGGAAGAGAGATGGAGAGCCAAGAAGATATTGATTAGGAAGAAGTCCTATCTCATTCTAAGAAAAAGAAGGAGAAAAGAAAGCATCAGAACACTCCGAGTGGAATTGTTACCAAAACAAGAACAAAGGTGGATTATGGAGCTACTAAGCTTAGCCAAGGCAGAAGATCGGGCAAATGGCAGAGAGAGCATGAAAGATTTCAAGAAATAGCGAATGGTGTTCAAAAGACCATCCCAAAGATTCTCCAATCCCCTAGTAAGATATGAATATTATGTCTTGGAATATTAGAGGGCTTAATAGCCTCCACAAGAGGGATGTTGATCCAGGGGACAATTTTTCAGTGAAAATTGAAGTGTTTCCAATACTCCAGATTTTAGCTTCATCAGAAAGAGAACGACGTCCTGGTTCCAACGCAACTTGAACGGGGCGAAAAGGACTCCGTTTGTGCAAGTTATGGCCAGTCAAACTTCCAGTCAAATTGGCTTCAAGGGCGTCCAGAAGGTGAAAAAAATAATCAACTTGGAAATCAACAAAACTAGCGTCATCGCGAAGAGCTCGTCGAGACGATTCCGATGACGTTCATTTCGTCGAAATCCGACGTCACATGCTCAAGATACAAGCAGTCAAAGTTTTGAGTTGACTTTCTAGCTGATTGTACAGATGATGACGTCAGCAGATCGTCCGTACTGTACGGAATCCACATGGACGAATTCGACTGAGACACGTGGTAGGTGAGTCATCAGTACAAACCAATCACAATGTGACACATGTCAAACCGTACAGTACGGACAGCAATCCAGTCATCGGACACGTGGCGGCTCGGTCAGCACCTGCGGCGAATCAGGGCTTGACACGTGGACGGATTTCTCAGAGACACGTCGGCTATACAGTTAGCATACGGTTGAGCTACGTCTGTAGATTGTGGCCAATACGGGTTTGACACGTGGCATCGTGGTACGCTTTCTCCTTCTGCCGGCAGATTTGTTTGTTTTAACAAAAGCCTAAATGAGGCTCGAACCCGCGATCTCCTCCGCAACGGCCGGGGCTTTGGCCGTTGCACCAAGCGCTGTGGTCTAAGTTAGAGAAAGCGGAGTTTTTCTTTTGTTGATAGTTTTGGAAGATTTGTGCATAGATTTGTTTTGATGTATTATTAGTGGCCGAGCCTCTAGCAAAATGGCTAAAAAAGCCAAAACAAACAAGATTTGAACTAACCATCAGAAACAAGAAGATGTCAGAGGCTAAATTAGTCCTGATACGACATGATAGAGGAAGATATGCAAATAATTCATTGGTTAGGCCTAATTAGGAAAACTTTTTGTATAAAAGGAGGGGTATAGGCCTTTGTTTTGTAAGTCCAAGTGGAGAACGAGAGAATGCTCGAGAGATGAATTGTATTGTTCCTGTATATCGAAGTGATGCTGTGCTTTTGATGTGCTTGAAGGGGATGATGCTTCCTCAATTGTAACTGATTTTTGGAGCTAATCGGATCGGTCCTCCAGTGGAGAGGGACCCGGAGACGTAGTCCTTAAGGACGAACTCTGTTATCAATTTTGGTTTCGTCTCTCTATTTCTTCTCTCTTTTCTTTCTCAGTTCATTATCTTGGCATTAATTTTATGTTATGTTCATTTATTCATTTGAGCATTTAATTATGTAATCATTTATGTTAATCGTTGTAATAATTGATCTTTTACGTTATGCATTCTGTAAAAGCAATTAGTCCTAGATCCTAAATAGATCAGATGTTTTGAACAATTTTGTTAGGGACCATAAACCTAATATTCTGCTCATCTAAGAAACTAAAATGTCTAAAGAAAAGGTGGAGAAGATCAAAATGTTTCAGAATTGTGGGAATCAAGGAAATGGTTTAGATGGTGCATTAGGAGGAATTGATACCTTTTGGAACCATAACCTCATTAAAGGGGAACCTTTGCTGGAGAGCAATAATCATGTGGCTACTAAATTCACACATATCAGAGACAACTTTAGCTGGATCCAATTGAATATCTATGCTCCTAATGGGAAAGGAGAGAGAAAATCTTTATGGAATGAACTCTCTGCCTTTCGTAGGATTTTTGATAATGACCATTGGGTAGTAATAGGTGATTTTAATACTCCCCTTCTGAATGAGGAGAAATTTGGAGGCTCTCAGGTGAATCAGGAGAGTAAATCTGATCTTTTTGACTTCATCAACAATAAGGAGTTGATTGACATGGACCTGCAAGGAGCTCAGTAGACTTGGTTGAATAGAAGAATTGGTAAGGATCTTATTCAAGTAAGGCTAGATAGAACTCTAATTTCTCATTAGTGGCTTTTAAGCTATTTCTACTCTCTTAAAGCTCTCTCTAGAGTAGGGTCGGATCACTTTCCTATAAGTTTTGTGGCATATCCTATAAAGGTGAAGAAAAACTATCCTTTTAGATTTGAGAGAATGTGGCTATCCCACCCCCTTATTTCTGATGAAATCAAGAAATGGTGGAATATTAATGTTTTGGGTACTGCTATGTTCAAAATTGCTAAAAAACTGAGAGAAGTCAAACACAATTTAAGAAGATGGAAAAAAGAATCCTTTGGAAACATTTTTGGTATTAAATTTGAACTTCAAATGGAGCTTGCAAATATCCATGACAAAATCTACAAGGAAGGATACATTGGAAATAATAAGGTTAAAGAAAATGAGTTGCTGGTGAAGTTGCATGATATAATAGCTAAAGAGGAGGAGTTTTGGAGGCAGAGATCAAGGGTGTTGTGGCTTTCAGCTGGAGATAGAAATACAAGGTATTTCCACTTATCTGCTTCTAAACACAGGGCTTCCAATAGAATCTGTCTCATTGAAGTCAATGGTATGATATTTGAGGAAGAGGAAGACATCAAAAAGCAAGTTGTCCTCTTCTATAACAACCTTTTTTCGGTGAATGGGGAAATTAATCAAAATGACCAAGACTTTTTATCAGACGCTATCCCTAAGATTTTTAGAGGGAAGATAATGAAAAGCTTGCGACCATTTCTTCTAAGGAGGAAATTAGGAAAGCTATCTTTTCTTTTGAAGGAAACAAGGCCCCTGGGCCTGCTGGTTTTCCTATGTTCTTTTTTCAATGGTTTTGGGATATTGTTGAAAATGATGTCGTGAATGTTGTTAAGGAATTTTTTGGATCTAGAAGGATCCTTAAGGAACTAAATGCTACCTTTGTGGTCCTTATTCCTAAGAAACCAGGGGCAATGGAGTTTGAGGCGTTCAGACCCATTAGTCTTTGCAGCTCTCTCTATAAAATTATTTCAAAGGTTTTGACCTCAAGGATCCTTTCTATCCTTCCTTCGTTGATTTATCCTCTACAAAATGGTTTTGAACCTAGCAAGAAAATCTTAGATTCCATAGTCACAGTCCATGAGAATATTCATTCACTTATGGAATCTAAAACTGAAGGGTTTCTTCTTAAGCTGGATATATCCAAAGCTTATGACCATTTTGATTGGGAGTTTTTATTCAAAATTCTAAGGGGGTTTGGTTTTAGAAGCAGAATCATTCAGTTAGTGAATTAATTGGTTACTACGGTTTCCACATCTATTAGTGTGAATGGATCTCCTTCTAGATTCTTTCAAAATTCAAGAGGTTTAAGATAGGGTGATCCTATATCACCTATTCTTTTCACTATAATGGTTGAAAGCTTGGGAAGGAATCTTAAAAAATTGATTGATCAGAGGTCTCTTGTAGGTCTAAGTCCTTCCACTAATCTGATTTGTTCTCACCAACAGTTTGTTGATGAAACTATGTTGATGGGAATATCTACAGTGAATGAGGCTAAGACTTTGAATTTTTTTTTGGATGTGACGATGGTCAATAGACTGAAGAGTTCCCTTTTTTTCTTCAATACCCCTAAGCATAGACAAGCCAAGATTGCAAGAATCCTTGGCTGCATAGTGGAATCCTTACCTTCTTCTTATCTTCGACTTTCGTTATGCCTTAAACCTCTGGATTCTTTTTAGTGTTCGCTGGTTGATAGGTTCATAAAGAAGTTGGTAGGTTGGAAAGGAGCTCTTTTGAGCCAAGCTGGAAAAGTTCAACTTCTTAAAGATTCTCTTCAGAACCTCCCAGTTTATGCTTTAAGCCTTTTCAAAATTCCTATTAAATATGTTGAGGCCATTGAAAAGATCCAAAAAATATTCCTTTGGTCTGGAGTGGAGGAAAGAAATATAATGCCTCTTATAGGGTGGGATTTGGTGTGCAAACCAAAAACCTTAGGGGGTTTAGGTCTCAGAAAAATCAGAATTATGAGTAACACTCTTCTGGCCAAAAAAATATGGAGATCTTTCTTGTTTTTTGGAGAATGGAAAGACATTTTAAGAAATAAATATATGGCTGATCGTATGTCCCTCAAACCTTTGTTGGACTCTCCTATGCTCCCTCGTGGCTCAACTTGTTGGAATGATATGATTGTTGGTAGAAATTTTTTGGAATCAGGGATAGGATGGTACAATAGAAGTGGCAATCAAGCCAGATTCTAGGAGGATAAATGACTTTTTAAGGAACCCCTTATCAAAATTGAAAGATTCAATAGATGGGAAAAGCTATGTAAAGCTACTTTCGAGGAGCTTGTCAAAGATTATTGGCATGAAGGAGACTGGGTGAACTTATGTGTGATTAGTCAGGAGTTGGCTCAGCTTCAATCCTCCTTAAAGGCTGTCAGTTTGGGACAGCCCCAGTAGGATGATATCCTTGTTTGGATGAACAACCCATCAGGTAACTACCCTGTCTCTTTGGCTGTCTCTTTGTTGTCCCTTTCTCAAGCTCCCCCTCCCTTCTATTCAATTAAACACTTGACTCCTAAAGTCAATATCTTCTTTTGGATTATGCTTCAGAATAAGGTGCTCACTGTGGACAATCTTTGTAAATAGGGTTTTCAAATCCCTAATAGATGTTACCTCTGCAAGAGTGAGGCAGAGTCAGCCAACCACCTATTTCTCCACTGCTTGTCTATTTCCTTAATCTGGGGAAAATTATTAACCCTCTGGAATATCTCTTGGGTGTTCCCCTAGACCATTAAAGATTTCTTTTTACAATGGAAAGCCCCTACTCAAAATCCCTTCATTCAAAAGTTATGGGCTTTCATATTCCCTTTTGTTGTTTGGGGAGTGTGGAAAGAAAGTAATAATAGACTTTTCAGTGATAGGGAGATGTCAAAGAATAATGTCTTTGAGAAAATTTTTAGGCTTATAAAGGAAAATTTTAATGTGATTCGCCAAAAAGCTTTTAACCTTGAAGCAGTGGTGTGTAATCCCTATGATCTAATGATAGCAAAGGATTTGAATATTAAAGCAGACGTTTTGTTTAGCTTCCAAGCCAACCAAGAAAAATAGGGAGGGTGTGTGCTGGACCTTTCCTTCTAATGGTTGGTATAAGGCCAACTTTGATGGCACTGTGAAGGGAAATCCGGGCATGGTCGGAAGTGGAGGTGTGTTAAGGGATGCAAATGGTAATTTTATGGTGGTTGTAGCCATATCCTTAGGTCATCAAACCAACCATGTGGCAGAGGCTATAGGATATTTTCAAGTTCTAAAGTTAGCTTATAATTTGAATATAAAAAAATTATGTTTAGAAGGGGATTCTAAAAATATCATTGATTGTCTCTTATGAAGGACCCCCCCTCTTGGTCGATATAGAATTGGATTGATGAAGCAAACTCCATTCTAGACAAGTTCAAAAAAGTTAAAGTTTCACATGTCTATAGGGAAGCTAACAGTGTGGCAGACTACTTTGTGAATGAAAGGGTTAGAAAGCAAGGATTGAACACGTGGTAAAATTGTAGGGACTTGAGAATTGAAGTTAGGGCCTTACTTGATTATGATGTTACACATGGGAAAGAGGAAAATACGTTTAATGATTAAAGGGAAAGGGGCTAAGTACATCGAAATCAAGAGATTTGATAGGGCCGCGTCATATTACTTAGTTGGGAAGAAAAAGCGGCACACTTTGTGGGTGCATCAGAAAGGCTGCGTTATTTTGTAACAAGTGTTCGGAGCTGGTAGAGTCTGCAACAAGGTGCGAATGAATATGGGGGGGACAGGAAAAGAGTTGAACCAAAAAGCTATGAGGTGCACATGAGGAATGATAAGGTCTGGAAGTAGATTGAAAGAGGTGGGCTGGTTCCATTTCTGGAAAAACTTCATGGGCCTGATACAATGGCCACAAATTACTTTGAGAAGAACTGGAACAATGGTGAAATTATTCTCTTTGGGAGAAAGGTGAACCTGGATGAGAAAATTATAGGGGAGGTTACCGAAATGTCCATTGAGAGAGTGAAGTTTTATCGTAACAAAAGGTTTTTTGATGAGGTGGTCATCAGATTTCCTAAGAAGGATAAGGAGAAATTGAAACTCCAGTTAAAATTTCAAACAACTATTTTAAAATCGACACCATTAAGGCGCTGTGGAGAAAGGTGCTTCATGTTATTATGGAGTATATCGCCCTAGACAGGAGATTCACCAGTGTATGGTCATCATTTCACCCTAGACAGGAGATTCACCAGAGTGTATGGTCATCATTTTTCCATTCTTAACCACTTCTACCATAAGGTATAGATTTCTCTACCTCACTACCTATTATGTTTGTTGAGTAATAGCCTTGAGGACCATAAGAAAAATCCCAAGAGATACCCTATTCTTCATCCTAGTCTTATTAGGTTAATATATGAACACTATCAAAGTATGTCGACTTTATCCAAACCTGTTGCCTCCACGACATATGAGGACTATGAAATAGACAGTGGGGGTTTGGAGAATCATCCTTACCAAGAGAGAATTGTTGAAGCCCACCCTTCCTCTGAGATGTTTGGTAAGAAAACCCAACTTAAAAACCCTAGCTTGCTAAAGCTAACCCAGAGACCTACCTCGACTGCCCTGTCCCCTTTAAGAATCCTAATCTCAAGGGATCCCCTGCCAATAAGTTGGTTTCCTACTTTGCAGAATCCTTGGAAGACAAAGCTAAAAACCCTAAAGCTAGTAGAAATTTTGTGCCCTCCCCTCTTGCCTCTTTAAGAGTTGAATGTACCATATTTTCTAACTCCCCCAACCTGGATGATGTTAACCTCATATTAGACTGGGTTCAGTCTGGCGATATTCTTGCCTCTGCAAGAAATGGCATTGGTGACATTTTTAGGGTTTTGAAATGGGCCTATCAATAAATTAATGATCTTAATCAAAGAAACAGGGCTCTGCATAGCAAGTCGGAGGAGTTGGAATTGAAGTTGGCCGCTCTCAGTAATGAAGAAGGAAAACGGAAAAAGAACAACACTGGTATGGGAGAAGGTGATATTGAGGAGAAGTAGAAGTCCCTGGAAGCTGAAATGGTTAAAATTAAAAATAATATGAAAAATATTGTGGAACAAAACCATAAAATGGCTAGGCACAATGCCATCACCATCAATGTTATGTCTGAAAAGCTGAAAAAAATGCAACAGGGTTCGTTGGTCATTGATCTAGAAGAGAACAAGGATAAAGGCATGAACGAGGACCAAGGTATTTGAAAAAGGACTCATGCCAACCTTAAGAGGAAAGTGCCTCCTACTACCCAAATGGTTCAAATTTTAAAGAATGGGGGTTTAGGACATGAACGAATTGGAAGCTGAGACTACAGATTTATTAAAGACCCAAATTTAGTTGTTGCTGGCATTTTGTCTGGTTTTTTGGTTCTGTGGCCCTCTCTGGCCCTTTTGGTGGCTATAGACGTTTCTTGTTGTTTTTTTTACAACCTTTCTACTTTTAGTGCTTTTAACGACCAAGTTATCTTTTGTTTGTAAACTTTGTGGTTTCGGGTCCATGTAAACCCACTTTTTCCTCTTTCAAAAACAATACTTGTTTAAATGAGTGTCTTATTTTATCAAATGAGCATTTGATTTCACAAATGACACACTTATAGTGGATAGTATATTTTATTTGAGACAAAAAATATTTATTTCACTTGTTCATGAATGTATTTATGTTTTTTTTACTTGAACGACTATTGGTCCCATAATGTCACATATTTGGTAATATTTTGATTAATATGTGAAATGAATATATACAAGATATAATATTAATTTATTCAAGTATTGATATGAATAGTCACAATTGATTGAGTGACTATTGGACCCCGCACGAATACTGGCCCCTCTCCCCTAATCACCTTTGAGATTTTTGAGATTCAGTGACCAGTTATGCAAATTTTATAGCTCCCATTGTAGTGCTCCTCCACTCTCACCTTGGACATGCAGGTAGTCTAGCTAAGAAATCTGAAGAGGAAGATGAAAAAAGAGATTTTGTTGGTACTTTTTTCAGTATGATGTGCATTATTTTGTTATTATTATGATGTAAAGATTTAATTGGATAGTTAGGTGATGCAAAAGTATGTTGTGAGGATGGGTGGAAAGGGCAGTATTGTACCTTTGGATGTGTGGAGACATACGAGAATGAGTTACGAATTGCTAGAGTCCCTTTCAATGTAATTCAACTATTATGAATATGCACTCTAATTTGTATGTTTGAGTGAATAGGTACTAGGCTATGTCTCCACCTAAATTAGTAGGTCTGAGCGTGCTTTGAACCTAATGGATATGTTGAATAGGGGATAACATTTGGTCCCTTACCCTAACCACCATCCTTGACGAGGATGAGTTTCTGGTATGTCACCCCGTCGGTCTTGTCAGTTCTGTTAGTTGGTCAATTTGTGTTGTTTGAGGTTTTATATGTCGACCCGGGGTAGTGATCAGGTATTTTCTTCGACATTTGGTTTAATTGATTGGAATTTTTTGATATTATACTTCAGTTGTCTTATGCATTATAGCAAATTGATAAATAAATATATATAAGTGTATAAATTAGTAATCATGGTTTATAATAATAGAAATTTAAAATGAATTATTGGGAATGGATAATGTTAATAATAAGGTAGAGGAATTGAATATCACAAATTGAATTATATAATTAATTAAAAATTGTAAGTATAATTGGGGTAAATGATTTTACCGACTTGGGTAAAAATCAAATGTATATTAGATTTGATTATTATGATTTTTTTTTAAATAAAACACTTTTAATTATTTATTGTAGGATGAAGATAAGTGCTTTAACTTAATATTTTAATATTTTATTTGATGGGAGAATTTTATCCTCATTTTATTTCTAGAAATAGGAGATTCTTTTGGGGGGAAAAATGAAAGAAAGTTACTATCCTTTTTGTTTTCTTTCTTTTTGGGAATTTAGTTAGTTGGTGGCATTCTAGGTTTAATCCTCTTAATTGGGGGGATTGGCATGGATCATGAAGCAGTTATTGTTTTCTTTCAAAAAAGAGGGATTATATAATTTTCATCCAAAGTGAATCTGGCAGTTGCATGCTCTGGTTGGAGTTTCAAAAAGAAAAGAAAAGAAATATGCATGGTAGTTATTAAGGAGGAAATTTAACGAAAGGAGGAAAATGGTAGGAGGAGGAAGAATTCGTTCTAGACAATAGGCACCGGAGAAAGAAAAGAAAAAAGGAAATTATAGACCTTCAAGGTGGTAAGCTTCTGATGACTCCTGCATTACCTTTAAATGCCTTCATTAGGATACTGAATCTTGTTTTGCATGCTTTCTTACCAATTATTTGGGTTTTGATCAAGTGCCCTGTTATTAGTTATATGGATCTTGTTCTATTTATTTTCTTATTTGCTTCATTAGGAATAATATGAACTGGATCATGGATGTTAGAGGGAGAAAACCCTTCTATCAAACTATAGCCGGTTGGGCAATGTTTATGGGTCTTTCAGATGTTCGATATGGTCAAAGGTTAAATTTAATCTGTCTTATGTTGCCGCATTTAGCATATGGTTATGTTGTTGTGAGATGGGTATTTGGCTTCAGGCCTGCCAATTTACACTTTCTTGAATCCTTCTAAATCCCTCTGAACATGCATGTTCCCGTGCATACCCTGGAATCATTGCATTCCATTAGAATATGTACTTCTCCCAGTCTATCGCTTTTGCTTGGGAGTTTCTTAAGCATTTCAATCAAATCCATTTTGTGCGTACCCCGCAATCATGGTGTTCTAGAAGAAAGCATTTATTTTTGGAGTTCTGTCAAAAAAAATTATGTGGTTGTCTTTGTTTTAAATTTGCATGTGTACCAGGGCATTTACAATTACATCTGACAATATTCCTCAACACTATGCACTGTCCTGAGGCTCCCATCTTAGTGCAGATCTGGAGGATGTTGGATTTATAGTTATAAGATAAAAAATTGGCTTTACATCTATCATTTGCATTTTCTTGAAAGTTGCTAAAGCCTTTCCATCCAACCCTTTTTGCATGCCCTCTGAGCTTCTCAAATTCTGAGAGAGAACTCTTAAGGTCTCCCAGCTTCAATCGAACCTATTTCAGCCCAAAGTATGGCAGCTCAAAACCCTGTGGCCACTAGTTTTCTTTTCTTGATTGATGCCTTGCAATAGCAGCTAGTGCCACCACAATCACCTTTGCTAAGGTAAGACCATGCAAGATTATAATATTTATGAGAGATTTTAAGGGGATGGCAATTTAAACAAGAGCTATCTCAATCAATTGTTCCCAAGAAAACTCTACTGTTCTCTATTCCAAGCTCCCACTTTGGTCTAGGTAGTGAGGCTGTCAACAAACGTTGTGGAAGCAGGCTTTACACTAGCTTATCACATTTTCTTTAAAGTTTATTAAGCTCTTCTAATAAATCACTTAGTGGTTATTTTGTTTTCGCACCTTGCATGCATTTCCTTTTAAAAAAAAATTAGCTTCCTATATTTTAGGGTACTCTTTTTGGCTAAAAAGAGGGAGGGTTTTCTTAAAGCCTAAATACAAGCCTAAAATAAAACCATAAATTCCAACGAATCTTATTAAAGAATAAGTTCATAAAAAGAAAAGAAAGAAAAGTTAATTAGATATTGTTCCCGTATTTTAACATAAACCTTTCTAAAATTATCTCCCTTTTTAGTGAATCTTTATAGGGTAGTTAATATTTATGTAATTATCTTAAAAATAAAACAAAAAGACTTAGTTAAGTAAATAAATTATATTTGAAGTGAAAAGTATTTAATAATTAAAATTTAAAAAAAAAATTATTTTTATTTAAGGATAATATTTTTTTTATGGAATTTAAATGGGAGGTCAAGGTTACAAGAATTGAATATGAAATTTGAAATGTTTATAGAATCTGATTGATTAATTTTGTAATGTGCTAATAATTGGAATGAATTGAAGGTTAATAATAAGACTACAATAAAATTAAAATGGTAGTTAATAAAAGAGCATTAATTGGGCAATTATTGTCAAAATAAGTATTTAAATTGTTGTAGGTAAAAGAAGGGCGTAAATAATTAAGTGAATTGAGTATTCCGTAAATGGATAGGTTATTCAATTTAATTGATTCAGAGTAAATAATAAGTGATTTGATTTACCCTTGTAACTAATAATGTTTCTTATTGCTATAATTATCTTATAATTGTTAGTAAAATTTGTTATGTGTTTAAATTAATCAGAATATTGATGATATTGTTATTGTCAAGTATGATTATTTGGGATAAATAATGCTTTAAATGGAATTATGAGGTTTAGTGGAGATAAAACTGTTTTGAAATAATATCGTGTTACTAGGAATATTTTCAGGGTTGAAATGTGATTACTTTTTGTGTTCTGATTTATGGATTAGGTGCCTACATACTTATTGAAAATTGTGTAAGGTTTTGTTCCTTTGAGGGAGTATATCTGTATGTCGGTCCCAAGGATCGTTAACCTTGGAAGTGGTTAGTCATGTGTATTGTGTGTGATAACAACCCCTATGGGTTAAGCTTGGTTACTTGAGATGTGAGTGTCATTGGAAGTGGTGTTAGTGTCATAAGTGATGTTGTATGCCTATAGGTTATGGGATCTTGTGTTATCTCCTGGCACGGGGGGTGGACCTCAAGGTTCCACATGGTCGGGTGGTTCATGTTATTTCTCCATTGGGTATTTCTACTTCAAGTTGGTCATTGTATTGTAGACTTCAGTTCTTGTTCCCATTTGAGAATACTTCTTAGCATGTATTTTCATAATGGATGTGCTCCTATTGTATTAATTATCATAATTTGATGTGATCCTTCTTCATGAATTAGGGAAGACAATGTTGTAAACATTGTATTGATGTAACAATCATTATGCATCTTCATATGATAGCGAGTTAGAAATTGATCTCTATTGTTGATTATCATTTTTCATGTAAATGATGTACATTGTTTATGTTAGTTAATCAAGAGATCATTGATATTGTTATACAGGTGATATGTAATGGATAGTTCATATTGGTTTATCGTTAAAATGTGATGGGTTAAATGGAATTTTATTTAGTTAAATGAGTCATGATTAATAAGATGTTAGCAATGATTTTCTATTCTTGATAGTTTGGATGATGGGATTTTTTGTAACTTCGGAACCTTAGGGGACTTCTAGATTAGAAAACTAGTTTTAATGATATCTACAATTCTTAGTATGTTGTACATTAAAAAATAAAAATGTTTCATTTTAATTGTTGTAGCGTGTTGTTCTCTAGGGTTGTGTGGCAAGGCATTACACCCACAGTAGCATAGCAATGGAAATGACAAGTAAATTCTGTACAACGCCAACAATAACAGAATGGAAACGAGACAGCAATAGTAAATACAAAATCAATCCAGGAAACAAAAAAAGTACAAAGAAAATGGACCCCACATGGTCCGGCCACCTAAATAGTCGAATGCTTAGAGTGTGTCAGTTAAGCCCGACCATATTGATGCACAATACTTTTGTATGTATTGATGCACAATACTTTTGTATCTACAACTTGCTAATGTAATATAAAAATGAAAACAATAATAGAAGAGGACACCACTGATGGTAGGATAAAGACATTAATCGGCCATTTGTGATTTCGTAGAAGTAAGAATCTTTGTAAATGCATTAGAGGTAGGTGCATATTACAAAGGAGAATGCACAACTGAGTTTGATTTAGGTATAGACGTTTTTAAAATATTTTTTTAGTCTTTTTGATCCTTCTTTATTTGTCATCTTATTCAAGTGATTCAAATGATCATGAAGGATTCTTGACATTGAAAATATCAGTAGTATAATGCATTGGATATAAGAAATGTCTTTTCTCCATATAAACACTAATCTTCTAAATATCTTCATATGATATAGTTATTTACATTATTAAATCCTCTCCATCGGTGATTTATCGTCCATTCCATGTTTTTCTCTCTATAAACCTGTTTTCTTGTTGCCTTAATTAAACATCTTTCCTTAAATTTTGCTTTTTTTCAAAAGGAAAAAAACTGAATCCTTAAAAAGGGAAAATCAAGGTAATTTAAAATAACAAACAAGAAAGTCAGTAGATATTATTATATATCATTGAATAAGTAAATGCTCATTTATATAACATTTATTATTCATTAAAGCCTAAAAATGGATATGGTGAATGGCAGGAAGCAAAGACAGGGTTCGAGTTTGAAATTTTTTGGAGATACAGATGCGGATGAGATGATCCCGACTCGGATGGAGGCTTTCTTCGACTGCAGTTTTCTTGGGTGGGGCTTGTTGTGAAGCTGAGGCATTCATGGGTGTTGGATCAGACAATTTGGATTGGCTTTCAAGACTTTTTTTTCTTTGCCTGCGGTGGCTGGAAATGGGTCTTTGGCTTTTGCTCTGGTGGATGCTTTTTCTGTGTCTCCCTTATTGGTGCTATCCAATGGTGCTATAGGTGGGGACTCTATTGAGGCCCAGGGTTGGGGTTTTGCTACTATTGAAGCTGCTACGTATTTTATGGGATGTCGGAGGGTAATTCTGTTTCCTTTTGTGTTTTCTGGTGTTGGGTGGTTGCCCCTTCTACTTTGCTTCTCTTTACAGGGTGTATGGGTTCGCTTGGGCTTCCTTGAAGTTTCTAGGTTGAAGAAGGGGCTTATTTTTGGTTCTGCTCAGTGTAGTAGGATGGCTTGGGGGCTTTATTTGTTGGCCCTTTCTTCTTCTCAATTTTTTTGGGATGTTTGTTGCTTTTGTGCATTCTCTATTTGGTGGCTTGGTAGCTTGGATGTGGTCTCCTTTTGGTTGGGAGTGTGGGGTTGCTTGGACCTCCTTGGAGCTTCTGAGTTGAAGAAGGGGCTTATCTCTGGTTCTACTTGGTGTAGTAGGATGGCTTGGGGGATTTATTTGTTGGCCCTTTCTTCTTCTCATTTTTTTCTGGGGTGTTCTTGGCTTCTGCGCTTCCTCTGTTGGGTGGCTCTCTTTTGGGGGTTTTGCTGGCACTGTAGTTGTCTCCAAATGGCTAGTGGTTTCATTGCCTTTTATTTTAGTTTGGAGAGGGTTTTGGGTTGTTGGCCCATTTGGTGGAGTAGTTATGTCACTCAAATTTGGCTATTTTCTTCCTTGTGCTCTGCTAGGATTTGTGTGGACCTATGCTAGCGTCTACTGGGGTTTTTCTGGAAGAGAGCAATTTTTAGGGTGGGGTGGCTTTCAGAGATAATTTTGAAAACCCAGCTGTTATTGTTGTTGTTGCTTGCTTTGGTTCTCCTCCTTTCTGCAGTCACTTCCTTCTCTATGAATACTAGGTATTCTATTGAGGTTAAGACCTCTCCTTTGGAGGTGGAGTCCTCTCCCTCTCAGGTTGAGGTGTATTCTATGGTTGAAGGTCTCTTTTTGCTTTTCCCATTGAGGGTGTTCCCATTTCTATTGAGGTGGAATGGTGGTTTGCAGGAGTTTTGTGACTGTGGTGATTTGGATGAGTTGGATTTTGTCTCCTATAGAGGTGGAGAGAGCAACTAGTTTTTAAGGAACAAGTTTGGAGCCTCGTGTTCATGTTCTTGTGATGACCGCTCCTATAGAGGGGGAGAGGGTATGTTGATGGGCAAGGTATTGCATACTTTTGGGGCTCTATTTCTGCAGACCTATAACTTAGTTGTTTCTGCCAGTGGTTTGGAGAGACTAATATGCTTGAGTGACTGGCTTACTTTGGCTTGGTTGTTGCAGGCTTCTCTCTTGGGTTTAAGGTCCCTACCAAAACTTGGTTGTCTTGGGTTGTTAGTCCCGTCAAAACCAATGGGTTCTAAATCCATGTAATTTCTAAGTTCTGGGTTGGGAAGCTAAGTTTGGCTATTGGTTTGTCTTTGTTTTGCTGCTGGGCTTTATTGATTATTCTCCAGGCAACCTGATCTTCCTTGTCTGGGTTTTGGGTCCCTTCAAAACCTGATGGTTTCGAGTCCATTCAAAACCTATTGTACATGGTTTCGGGTCCATTCAAAACCTGTTTTCCCCTTTATCCAAAAACATTTATTATTTATTATTTGGTTATCATATTTATACATATTTAAAAAGAGTAATTATTAAAAAAAAAAGAATAGTAGAACAAATAAAATATGTTATTTAATCATGTACGATAAGTAACAAAAGGATTAGATTATTTAAGATAAGAAACATCACCAAATTAGTTATTTATTATTTGGTTATCATATTTATAAATGTTTAAAAAGAGTAGTTATTATTAAAAAAAAGAATAGTAGAACAAATAAAATATGATATTTAATGATGAGGACGCAGCCCGAGACTTAGAAAATAACCCACAAACAAGAGAATAATTTTATTATTCAGAAAATGGAGCTTCTTACATGCAGAGGATCTCAAAACCCCAAGTTCTACAACACATGCAAGTTACAGAAAGCTACAAAATCACCCTTTCGCAATATGCGAGCTTGTCCCCAAAAAGTTACTCAAAAATTAGAAACCCGCCCATAAATAAAGCTCCTCTTTAGTTTGGAGCCAAAACAACATTCAAATTTGAGTTCAAGTGGTATGGCGCCAAAAATTTACAACATGAAGTTCAAATTTCAAAAGAGCATTTGCAATTGTATCTTCTAGAAAGTACGCCAAATTATTGGAGCCAGAACTTTTGATTTGGGACTCCGATTCACAAACCGTTTGAACCATTGGAAAGGTCTCAAAGTCAATAACGCGCTCAAAACTCGCTATGCTGATTTCAACAAGTTTCAGGGCTGTTCCGGGAACTCTAAGTGCCTCAAATCTAACTTGGAAGATTTTCAAGTGCAAATCTGGGAAACTAAAACTGCAATATCTTCCAACTCAGGAATAGAAAATAAAAACTATAAATTGGGAATTTCATTATGACGAAAAGGGTATCCAAAAATATAAAAACATCTAAAAACTGAGAAACTTGAAATTTAACTATTTTTGGGTGATGCAAGATTGCCCTTACACCACTGGATGCTCTTGCATCAGACACCCAGGGTAATTTGAGAAGTGATCCTGTCACGTCTTAGATGGTGGAGGAAAAACCCAAACTGTCAACCTCTGCCTTAGGAAACTAGGATGAATCTTCAACATTCCTTCCTTTCCATTTCACCAGATATTCTTCATACTGCCTGTTCCTGGTACTCCTTCCCACACACCTATCTAGGATTTCTTTAATCTCCTCCTTTTCTGAAGTAGGTGCTGGAATCCCACACTATTCCATTGTTGGTACTTCCTCTGCACCACCTTCATAATACTTTTTCAAATCTAAAATGTTGAACACAAGAGAAATGTTGAATCCATCCGACAACTCTACCTCATATGCATTCCCTGAATCATGCCTCTTCAAAATTTTACAGGGACCGAACTTCTTCATCTTCAATTTGTTATATGATCCCACTGGAAACCTTTCTTTCCTCAAGTGGACCATCACTTCATCACCAATCTGAAACTCCTTATACCTCCTCTTCTGATCTGCCTTAGCCTTATACTGCATATTCATCTTGTTAATATGTTCTCTTACCTTCTTATGTATATCCTTGATGTGTTCTGCAAAAAATTGGCTTCAACACTTATTTTCTCCTGTTGGTCCATCTTCCTCAATTCTGGAGCTGTTCTAGGGCTACCTCCATACACAATCTGGAATGGTGATCTACCAGTGCTTCTGTTGACATAATTGTTGTAAGAAAATTTTGCTTGGGGTAAGATCAAGTCCCATCCCTTGGATTTATCTCCTACCAAAAATCTCAGTAGGTTACCTAGACTCCTGTTAACAACCTCTGTCTGCCCATCTGTTTGTGGATGGTGTGCAAAACTGAACTTCAACTCTATCTTCAGCTTCTTCCACAAGGTCCTCCAAAAGTACCCCACAAATTTGGTATCACGATCTGAAACAATACTCTTTGGCATACCATGTAGCCTCACCACCTCTTTGAAGAACAAGTCAGCAATGTGGACTGCATTATGGGTCTTCTGACATGGAATGAAATATGCCATCTTCAAAAACCTATCAACCACCAAAAAGACTGAATCATTCCCTCATTATGTCCTTGGCAAACCAAGAACAAAGTCCATACTTATATCCTCCCATGGCCTCTCTGGTACAGGTAAGGGCTGATATAAGCCTGTATTTTGGCTCACTCCTTTAGCCATCTAACATACCCTGCAACTTTGTACAAACTTCTTCACATCCTGTGACAACTGAGGCTAATAATAATGCTGACTGATAATGACAATGGTCTTATCCCGACCAAAATGTCCTGCCATTCCTCCACTATGCTTCTCCTTTATCAAATTATCCCTCATGGAACTCCTCGGGATACACAATTGACTTCCCTTAAATAACATGCCATCCTGGATTATGAAATCCAGCCACCTTGTCCTGTCCACTGTAACAGGTTCCTTGCAAACTTTCCAAGCCTCTGTAAAATTAGGATCTTCTATGTACAATGTTTTGAGTTCATTGAATCCAACCACTTCAATCTGCATCTTTGTCATCAATTTTTATGCCTCCTACTTAAGGCATCTACAACCCTATTTGACTTCCCACTCCTATGTTTCAAAACAAAGGTATAACTCTGCAAAAACTCTACCCATTTCATATGCCTCTAATTTAATTTTCCCTGACTATTTAGGTACTGCAAGGCCTGATGATCCAATATATAGAACAAATTCCTTCAGCAACAAATAATGTCTCCATTCTTTGTGCTTAGACTGTATAAAATTCCTGATCATATACATAATACTTTCTCTTGGCATTATTTAACTTTTCACTGAAATAGGCAATGGGCTTACCTTCTTGGCTCAATATTGCTCCAATGGCACAACCACTGGCATCACAATCTACCTGAAACACCTTGTTGAAATATGGGAGGGCTAAGAAAGGGGTTGCTCTATTTACCTTCTGCTTCAACAGTTCAAAACTTTTTGCATCAGGTATGCCAAATTTGCTGTCCCCTCTCATTGTTTCAGTCAGGGGTCCACAAATACTACTAAAGTTTCTAATGAACTTTCTATAAAAACTAGCCAAACCATGGAAATATCTCACCTCGGGAGTAGTTCTTGGTGTAGGGCATTCCAAAATAGCCTTCACCTTCTCTGGGTCCATCTTGAGACCTTCTACTGAGACAACAAACCCCAAGTACATTGACTCCCTCTTCACAAAACTACACTTCTTCAGATTAATCAACAATTTCTCTTCTCTTAACTTCTCAAAGGCTCTCTGAATATGCATCAAATGCTCATCCAACGTCTTACTAAAAATCAAAATATCATCTAAATACACAATAACAAAACTTCCCAAAAATTATTTTAGTACCTCGTTCATGAGCTGCATGAATGTGCTCAGTGCATTGGTTAGCCCAAAAGGCATGACTAACCATTCGTACAGGCCCTCTTTGGTCTTTAAGGCAGTCTTCCATTCATCTGCCTCTCGAATCTGGATATGGTGATATCCACTCTTCAGATCAATCTTTGTGAAGTACTGAGCTCCACTCAAATAGTCCATCAGGTCATCCATCCTTGGCAAGGGAAATCTGTACTTGATTGTTATCTTGTTTATGGCTTAGGAATCTGTACATATCCTCCACTCCCCATCCTTCTTTGGTGCTAGTACTGCAAGTACTGCACATGGACTCAAACTCTTTCGTATCAAACCCTTTCTCAACAACTCTTGAACTTGTCTGTTCAACTCCTCATTTTCTGCTGGAGTCATTCTATGAGTTGCCTTGTTTTCCAAACTGGCTCCAGGAATCAAGTCAATCTGATGACTGATCTTCCTTATTGGTGGTAAACCCTCAAGTACATTATCAGAAACAATATCCTGAAACTAATCCAACATCCCAAAAACTTCTTCTGGAACCTTCTCACTATACTCCTTACTCACTCTAGGAATCAATGCATAACACACACGCTCATGCTTTATACCTTCTAAAATTTTTCTTCCATTTACATAACAATTTCTAGCACTACTGCATACCTTTTCTTCGGTCTCCTTCAGGGGTTTCAACTTGTGACGAACCCCATCCTTTGTCAAGGAATAAGTGTTTTCATGGCCATCATGTATAGCTCGCCTATAAAAACTGCCACGGCCTCCCCAACAACATGTGACATGCATCCATGGGGATGATATCACAGAGCACCACATCATGGTAGCTCCCAATCTTGAACTTTACTAGGCACTGCTCATTGACCAAAACTTTGTGGTCTTTCTGCAACCAGGCAATCTGATACTGATGTGGGTTCCTTTCCCTCTTCAGCTTCAACTTTGTGACCATTTCTTCTGACATCAGATTATCGGTGCTCCCACCATCAATAATGACATCACAACATTTTCCTTCACACTTGCACCTTGTGTGAAATAGATTCTTCCTCTATTCTAGTTCCTTTTCCTCAGTCACCAGGGCTCTCCTAATCACTAGGGCTTCTCCCCTTTCAACATCATCTGAATGTTTTGATTGGGCCTCCTCATCTGCATGCGCAACCCTTCCACGAACTTCTATCCTTTTTTCTTCCCTTCATTGGTATTGTGGATATTCATAGGCTTGATGTCCTTCTTCACCACACTGGAAACATGTTCCTTTGAAGCCACCTCTTCTAGATCCTTGTCCATATCTCCCTCCTCGTCTACCTCTTTGATCACCACTTTTTTGATCACGAGGATGGTAGAAGTTGTCATTCCTTTGGCTTCGGCTAGTGCCCACATCTTCACTTTTCTTTTCATCATCATTTTGGCTTCCTGAAGGTCTTCCACTGCCTCTTCCACTTTGACCTCCTCGTCCTTTGCTTGCCATCAAATCTTTTGTTTAGCTTCTCTTCCACCTTTAGAGCAAACTGATACACATCATCAATGGTGGTCATTCTGACTAGGCTTAACTCCTCTTGAATGCTCAGTCGTAACCAATTAAAATATCGGGCTATCTTCTCCTTATTGGCCTCTGTGTGACCCGTTCTGATGATTATCTTGTGAAAATATTCAGTATATTCTTTCACAGATCTACTTCCTTGCTTCAACCCTTGCAATTTCTTCAACAGATCTAACTTGTATTCCACTGGTATGAACTGCTTCTTCAGTTTTCTCTACCATGCGATCCCATCTGGTGATCTTGCCTTTTCCTCTTTGATTTCTTTCCAACTGGACTTCTTTCCACCAAATACTGGCATGGCCCTTTAGCTTCACTTTAGCAAACTTAACCTGATCTGGGTCCTCTATTTCCTCATACTCAAAATATTCTTCTAGCTCGTTGATCCAGTCGATCAACTCTTCCAGGTTCAGACTTTTAGAATAACTGGGGACGTCTGCTCTGGGTGTTTTCCCCATCTTCAAAATGGCCCTTATTAGCCACATTTGGTCTTGATCAATTGCTTCTTCTTCCTCTTCTACATTTGAACCTTCTTCCTCTCCTTCATCCTCACTTTCCTCCCTCGGGTTTAATCCTCTTCTCAACTGCTCTTGTAACGCGTCAATCTGTCTCTGGAGGGCTGCCAGTGCATCTCTTCCACCAGCATTTTTTTTGCCTCAACCACCTCTGGCACCACCATGCCTACCAGGCATCACTCTTGGAGGCATCTTTCTTGACCTCGACCCACAACCACAGTCCTGGTGTGAACTGCCTCATGATTGGCGATCTGTCCACACGCTCAAGAAAACCCGCTCTGATACCACTCGATGAGGGTGCAACCCGAGACTTAGAAAATAACCCACAAACAATAGAATAATTTTATTATTCAGAAAATGGATCTTCTTACATGCAAGGGATCTCAAATCCCCAAGTTCTACAACACATGCAAGTTATAGAAAGCTATAGAATCACCCTTTCGCAATATGCGAGCTTGTTCCCAAAAAGTTACCCAAAAATTAAAAACCTGCCCATAAATAGAGCTCCTCTTTAGTTTGGAGCCAAAACAACATTTAAATATGAGTTTAGGCGATTTGGCGCTGAAAGTTTTACAACATGAATTTCAAATTTCAAAAGAGCATTTGCAATTGTATCTTCTAGAAAGTGCGCCAACTTCCTGGGGCCATAACTTTTGATCCGGGACTCTGATTCGCGAACCGTTTGAACCGTTGGAAAGCTCTCGAAGTAAATAATGTGATTGAAATCTGCTATGCCTATTTCAGCAAGTTTTGGGGCTGTTTCAGGAAATCTAAGTGCCTTAAATCTAACTCAAAAAAATTTCAGTGTAAATCTAGGAAACTAAAACTGCAATATCTTCCAACCCAGGAATAGAAAATAAAAACTATAAATTAGGAATTTCATTATGACAAAAAGGGTATCCAAAAATGTAAAAACATATAAAAACTGACAAAACTTGAAATTTAACTATTTTTGGGTAATACAAGATTGCCCTTACACCACTGGATGCTCCTGCATCAGACACCCAGGGTAATTTGAGAATTGACCCTGTCACGTCTCAGATGGTGGAGGAAAAACCAAAATGGTCAACCTCTGCCTTAGACAACTAGGATGAATCTTCATCAGGCCTTCCTTTCCATTTCACCAGATATTCTTCATACTGCCTGTTCCTGGTACTCCTTCCC
>VDFB02362838.1:0-24281 GCA_007258455.2 Sequoia sempervirens | reverse complement strand
AGTGATCCTTGCTTGAGCTTTTTTTTTCATTTTTCACACTCATTTAATGATTTTAAACTTATCCTCTCTGTAGCGGTGCTATATAACACTACTCAAAATTCAAACTGCACTGCTCAACGGCTCAAACTGACCCTCCATCATGGAATGCACCGCCATGGTGGAGTTTGGAGTTTGAAACCAAACTTCAAACTTTGATGCATATGCTACCTCCAGAGGGGGAATTTTAAAGTCCGACGTAGTGGTGGAATTTAGACTTGGATCTCTGCCAAATTGTTCCACTTTCGGAAAAGTGCACCGTGGTAGTGCATTTTAAGATTTTGGCAGTCCTAGCTTCATAGTTTAAAATTCAAATTGTGACATCTTCATAGATAGCGATGTTGGGATGGATTTTTGGACACTCAAAATGAAATTTCTCAAAAAATTTAGCATGGTGACCTTTCGTGATGCAAGATGCAGCAAGGGAGCTCTATTGTCGAGAGCATAGATCACGGGATATTTTTGGTTACTTGTGAGATCTGAGTGACAGGGAGCAAGATCAATTGGGGGACATGGGTCTATGGTATATTGCTTACAAAACACCTGTGCAAACCCACCTTGGGATGATTTCAGTGCTTGCCAAGAGATGGAATAGTGAGACCTCATCCTTCTACCTCCCTAATGGCAAGGCCACCATCACCTTGGATGATGTTTGGTGGATCCTCATATTGTCGATACATGGGTGGAACGTTATTCATGATATGGATTTCAGACGGGACGCTTGTCACACATTCCTCGCTACAGAGGATGTTATATACTGCGAGGGTCAGATAGAGTTAGAGCGTCATAGGGCCTTGACTTCACCCTTCTGCTCGGTGGTTGTAGTGATCATTTCAAGTCTCATTGCCCTAGATTAGTGAGGTCTATATTTTAGTCCTGGTTGGGGGCTCTGCTAGGAGCAGATGGTGATTCGCGATAGACCTATTATTTTTGCTTGGGGGCCTATTCTTCTAGCCTCCCTCTATAGGGACTTGCACAAGCTCATCTATGTTGATGATAGAACACTCAGAGCAGGTATTACACTTCTTCACCTGTGGGCTTGGGAGCATATCTCCATTCTCTAGCCATGAGTCGTTCCAGTGCCAATGGAGCCTGATGACCCCCTAGTGTGGTGCTATAGAGGTGGTGTGTCTTTTACACACATGGGCGAGAATAGGATTCCTCACTGGAGGAGGGTCCTGGATGATATGTAGGTTTTTCCATGGCACCTGTACCTTGGTAGCCCCGGATGGGCCGATGATGCACAACAAATATTCTTTGCCCGCTAAGATCACTTTATGCAGGGGCGAGAGCATACAATGGTTGAGAGATACCTACCAAGGAAGTTGAGCGTTAGTTTCATGATCCACAAGACCGGCCAAATGATGACTACATGCCCATATTTACTCGCATGGTATCACAGGGTTTGTGGGGGTGATACATTCTTTCCTCTGAGGTGGTAGAGAGTTTTAGATAGTTGGTGGCCCAATAATGGGTATATGATCATGGACTCGCAGATCGAGGCATGACACAGGCCTACAGAGATTGGTTTTGACCACCCTTGGGATTCACAGTTCCAAGAGCACCCTCTGCTCAATGAAGATCAAGGCGCAGAGGGGGAGGACAAGGAAAGAGAGAGGGTGAGGGGCAAGATTGCCGTATGCAAAATGTACACATGCGGATTAGACCAGGGGTCCGTAGGCAACAACAAGACTGGCAGATGCACCACCAATGAAGCGAGAGATGAGGATCAATCCTTCATGTATAAATCACTAGCAAACCAACAGTACAGCCAAATCCCTGATGCATTGGATTGCACAACTACAAAAGCCCGTGTCTCGACTTCATGGCGAGAGGACGCGCCCAGACCGAGAGAGACTCCAAGTATTTTGTAGAGTAAGTGTGGATGTAGAGCTGCCAAGCAGTCAGAGAGATGGGTCGTAGATAGTAGTTGAGAGCATGGCACCTCCCTCCTCTCATAGCACAATGCCTCTTCATTCTTATAGGGAGGATATTCGAGAGGCAAACTATTATCGCTTGCATTATCATTAGGTCATACCCAGAGTAGACTGGGTCCTAGATTACTCACAGTGGACTAGCCATAGATTGGTAGAGGGTCATGGTGATAGAGATGAGGGTAGCCTAATGTGAGGGGTAGGCCCATTTTGATTGATTATTTCTTTTCCCGCCATATGGGCTCATTTTTAGTTGCCCGCCAGTCCTTTTGTGAAAATTTATTGGACATACATGTATAAGTGGGATTTGATTATTTTAAAAATTCATAATAGTTATCTGATGATATATATAAGAGATGATGATGTTGGATATGATGCGGATGTGTATCATTTATTTATTATGCATTTATGGATGGTTTCATTTCTAAATGCTATGCAATAATGTTATGGTGTTATGTGATGTATGTATGGATGTATTATGTGATGGTTATGCAACTAATATATGATATGGATGGATGATGTGTATGTTTTTATGATGATGCAATCCATATGATGATTTATGTATGTAAATGCAATGATTTGTGCAATGATTTCTTTTATAAAATGATATGTGAGTCATGATTATAAATGTTTTATATGATTATGGATGGATGTATGCTTTTAATGTAATGGATTTTATAATGTTTATGCTCCTATTTTAATTGTGCACTGAATGCTTATAATGATATGGAATGATTTATACAATTAAATGGAAAAAAAAGATTGTGATGTGGTTATTTATGAGATGTTCTATATGATATGGATGAATGATGGGCGATATGTATGTTTTTATGATTATGTTTGATTCAATGTGAATGCAATGGTCATGCTCTATATGATATGTCTTGATGATGTAAATGAGATGTTTTTAAGAATAACAAATATATATTATCCTAAACATATTAGATGATTGTGAGATGTATGTGAGGTATTTATTGTGATGTGATGTAATATATGAAATGATATGTTAATGCAAAGTAGTATGATGATGCTTTATGTTATGCAAAATGAATGTAATGTGAGAGATGACTTTATGATGTTTATGTGATGTGAATATGTATGCTTATAATGTGATGGATTATCTATAATTATCATGTACCTAGTATGTTTGATTATGCAGTAGATGGTAATATGAAATGATTATAAAAATGTTTATGCAAATGAATGTTATGCTATGGTTTATGTGATGAATGCAATGTGATGAAAAATAGATGTAATGTGATGAAAAATGGATGTGTTGTGACTCTTTATGAGTATGCTTATTAATGAAAAGTGCTTATAATAACACATTTATATGATGATGGTGATGCAATGCATATGTTTCCTATATGATATGCTTATGCAATATGCTAACGTTTTGTGGATGCAAGATCGATGATGATAATGATGATGATGAACTATCATAGTACTTTGTTAGCATGAAGAGAAAGAAGGGATGAAAGAAGAGAAGACATTCCAACAAGACATAAGATGATGAAAATGCAAGTGATGATGACTACTTGCTAAGGAGTGAGGATTTTCAAAGGGCCAATTTCCTTATGTTTGATAACACATGTGGTACGTTGCATCAAGGTATAGAGAACTAGGATGGCATTGTACCTAGTGTGATGGACTTTGACTCTATCCTTATTCACACCTAACATACGAAAAACTTACCAGGGTGCACTTTAGGTACTTCAAACATCTTAGACCAAAACATAAGAAGGTAAGCCTTCCTATGTGGTCAACAAAATATCTAAAACACCCTTCGTACACACCTAAATAAAGCAAGTATTTTTCGAGGTTATATTACAAGAATATCCAACAAGCACAATAGGAAAAAGATAATGATCATTGCCCCATTCTTATCTTTCTAAATTCTTTGTTTGGATATCATTGAGAGGTCTTTGGAATGAGTTCAATAAGATAAATCAGAAAGAAAAGATCAAGTAAACAAATAAACTATCAATGTTCCTCATACCGCTAGCCAAAGGAAACTATGTTTTTGAAGGATAAGACTGGAAACTTATTCCCAATAGATGATGTCCATTATCAGAATGATATATCCTAGGACATATTAGTGGATGGTGGCATGCCATTTCATTTGTCCAAAGTGCTTGGTTTGATAAAAAGTACCCATTGTAGGAAGGATTCATCTTAGGATGTGATTTTATTAGATAATGATGAGATTGATTTAAGATTGATAAGCTATTGGTGCAAAAAGTTGATCAACTTGTTTACTAACTGACTTAAACCCGAGACTTGACATTTTGAGTTTTCACTTTTTGCATGCTAGACTTGTTTCTGATTGTTTCACCAAAGGTTGACGATCATTTATTGTGGGTGAAAGCTAGATGAGACAGATGGATTTTTCAAATATTTGGATGTTTTTGGAGTTTTTTTTGAAATGTTTTGAGGTTGTTTTTTATGTTTTTCAATATTTTATAAATGTTTTTGTGTTTTCTGATATTTCAAATGTTTTGGGGTTTTCCAAGATTTTGACCAAGAGACTAACCTAAGGACCTATCCTAGGGGCCTCAGGGGCTGATCAATAGATTAGTATTGCCTACATTATACACATAGAGACCACGTAGTTCAACTAACGACTTGACAGATTTTCAGATGAAGACATACATGATGACATGTCAGTTTATTATGACATACTCCTATAGGACTGACCTAAGTGTCTCGGGGGATGATCAAAGATCAACCTTGCCAACGTTCAAAGCTTAGAGACCCGTAGTTTGACAAGATAACTTTTTGACCTATTTTGGGATTTTGATATGTTTTGAATGTTTTTGGATTTTTGGTGATTTTCTGATGTTTTTGGATTTTTGGATTTTTGGATTTTGGATTTTTTAATTTTTGATTTCAAGAACATACATGAATCTGATCTAATGATAACATGCACTCCAAGATGATGCAATAAACTACTCCATAAAAAGCAAGACAAAGTGACCTTGAGGATGGGCCAAGTAGTACTAGGAGGGATTATGATACGAACACAAGACCAAGATATGGTGCGGATGTGGGTGGATGAGTGATGGATGGGGATTCGAATGCGATGGATGATAAAATTAAGTCATGAAGATCCTGGTGGATGGAAAGTGTTTATTTACACAAGGTGCCTATTTTCCAGGTTTTCACCAAGGTACTTGTCCAAAGTACCACCGAAGTGGTTTTCACTAGAGGATGATTTTCTACTCATTTTTTATTTTTTTTTTCTTTTTGATTTTTTTGCTGTCACCAAGACACCTGTTTGCTAGGTTTTTTCCAAGGTAACCATTTCTTTAGGACATTTTCTATTTTTTTTGGATTTTTTGGTTCTATACCTTGAAATATTATGCATAAAACTTTTTGAGATGAGTGTTGTTCATGGGCTCTTACAGAGGTTCCCCTTCAGGTGTTGATAACTGATCATATGCCCCTAACTTATAGCTTCTTGTGATAACCAATGGTCCCAACCAACTGGACTCAAATTTTCCTTTACTGTTTGGATTTGGGATGTTCTTTTGATTCTCCTTTAGTACCAATTCTCCAACTTGGAATGTTTTGTTTTTGATTTTCTTGTTATAGCTCCTCTTGAGTTTGTTCTGATAGACTTGCAAATGATTTAAAGCATTTATACGCTGCTCATCTAGTAGCTCTAGCTCATTCAATCTTGATACTCAATACTCTTCATCCATGATGAGGTTTTACAGTGATATTCTTAGTGACGGGAGCTCAATCTCAATGGGGAGTAATTTCTTCCTCGACCAGACCAAAGAAAAAGAGGGTAATCGTGGGTGTGTGGATGTTGGTTCAAGAGGGTCTAAAGGGTGGATTGAGTCAAGTAGATGCTGTACCAAGGACCTCGTGGCCATTGACTATTTTCTTTGAGGATCTTTAAATGGTTTCATTTGTATTTCCGCTTGGCCATTGCCCTGGGGATAGTATAGTGGAGAAGCAATATTGGATTTTGAATTTTCTACACAGTCATGGACATCCTAATTTAAATGGTGTCCCAGCTTATATGAGATAAATGGCTTGTGGGACATCAGAATTGGAAATGAGATAGTTCAGGATGAACTTTGATATATCCTTCCAGGTTATATATGTCATGGGTATGGCTTCCAACCACTTGGTAAAGTACTTCACAGTTGTTATGATGAACATGTGGCCATTAGGTGAAGTGGGAGTGATTTTTCCAATGAGATCAAGTCCCCATTGTGAAAAGGGCCATGGTGTGATGATGGGATGAAGTTCATGAGCTAGAGAATGGATAGGTCCCCATGTTGCTAACATTGTAGACACCTTTTGATGTAGTTATGTGCCTCTCTTTCCATTGTAGGCCAATAATACCCCATCCTCAACAATTTCTTGGCTAGGGTCATTCCACTTGAGTGTGAACCACAAATGTCATTATGTACCTTAGTTAAAGTAGTCAATGCCTCCTTAGTGTCTAAGCAATGTAATAAGGTTCCTTCTATGCTCCTACGATACAGGGTATCTCCTAGGATGACAAATCGAGATGCCTTTTTGACAAAGGTTCATTTTAAGTTTGAGGGTAAGTCAGCAGGTAGGACACCTATTCGTAGGTAGGTATAAATGTAATGGTACCAGGGATCACTAATACCAACGATTTCACACACAAATTCTAATTTTGGTACCTTGAATGTGGGCACGAGAAGCTTCTTTACAAATAATTCATGTTTTAGAATGTTGCGAGGAATGTCTAGTAGGGATCCACTTGTTGCCATGGCGTCTGCTGCTCTGTTGTTTGGTCTGGGAATTTGCTCAAATGTAATTTTGATAAATGATTCCTTCAGATTCTCCACCAATTTATTGTATGGAGTGAGCTTATCATCCTTAGTCTAGTACTCATCTTTCACTTGGTTTATTATCAGCTGAGAGTCTCCATATACTTTGAGGGCCATGATGTGCCACTGGACTGCTATTCTGAGACCTATGGTTAAAGCCTCATATTCTATAATGTTATTGCTGCAAGGAAATGCCAATTTATATGATCTAGGTATACAATCCCCCTGTGGAGTGATAAAGAAGACACGGGCTCCTGATCCATGTTGCGTGTATGAGTCGTAAAAGTAAAGTTTCCAGTGGTTGGCTATGTTGAGATTGAAGATGGATTTGTCTGGGAACTTTGAGATGAGAGGATTCTTTGAATAGATTGGTACCTCTGCAAGCTGATCTACAATGACTTGGCCTTTAATTGATTTCCACTCCACATATTCAATGTCACACTCTGATAGTATCATGACCCATTTAGCCATTCTTCCAGTGAGCATTGCCTTTGATAGTAAGTACTTGAGAGGGTCAATTCAGATGAGTTTTATTTGTGTGCTAGCATGTAATGTCCTAATTTATGTGACAATAAAATAATACCCTGTATTACGATTTTCCATGAATGAGTAAATTAACTCATGACTAACCATTGTCCCACTGATATAATATATATCCCTTTTTGTCCCTTGGCTTAATGTAAGGTTAGAAACGGCATTGTTGTTATAACACATAGAGAATTAATGGCTTCTCTTTGGGACTGCTGGCATGAGGACCGGTGGTGTAAGTAGATATTCTTTGATCTCATTGGAAGGTATCTCACACTTTGTTGGTCCCACTTGTATACTCCCAGAAGCAGGTGAGTATGCATTTTGTTTCATCCGCCAGCCTATGCTGAATCTTCGCATGGACTCAAACCTTCCTTTGAGACCCTCAATTGTTTCCAATGTTTGGGTGCCTCCCATCCTCGGTGATTTCTTTTACTTTAGCGTAGTCTACCCAATACCCTCTCATCGACACTATGTATCCTAGCAACTTTCCTGATTGTACGTAGAAGATACACTTCTTTGGATTTAATTTGACCTTGTATTCCTCCAACCTATAAAAAATTACACTTAATGTTGTTATGTGATCCTTCCTCTTTCTCGTTTTCGCTAGTATTTCATCGACATAATCTTTGACAGTTTTATGGATCATGTCATGGAAGATTAACATCATGGCTCTTTGGTATATTGCACCTACATTCTTCAAGCCGAATGACATCATATTCTAGTAGTAAGTCCTCCATGGACAAGTGAAGGCCATTTTGTGTTGGTCTTCTTTACCAATCATTATCTGGTTGTATCCCAAGAAACCATCCATCAAGGAAAGCATTTCGTGTCCCGTTCTCATGTCTAAAATCATGTCAATGTTGGGCAGCAGGAAATCATCTTTTGGAAATGCTTTTTTAAAATCCTTGAAATTTGTGCAAATTTTGATGCCCCCATCAGGTTTTGAGATGAGAACCAGGTTTGACACCCGCTTTGGATAATCTATTTAAGGTCAAATAATTCTTGCATCCAATATCTTTTTTAGTTCCATTTTTAGTAGTAGGGTGATCTGAGAGTGCATTTTCCTAAGCTTTTGTCTAATAGGCTTTGCTTCAAAGTACACTGCTAGGTGATGAAATACAATTTTTGGATCGAGCCCTAGCATGTCTATGTAGGTCCATGCAAAGTTAACTTTCTCTCTCAAGAAGGCCGCTAGGAGCTCTTTTTCCTTTGACAATAACAATTCTACATAGAATATGATGTGTAGGGTCTCCTATGTTCCTAAATTAACTGGATTGCACTTTTTTGCTAGGACTGCTGATTTTTCTTGATGAAGGGATCTGAAAGGAAGATTGAATCCCCCATCCTCAGATGCCTTGAAGAGGTTTTCACCATTAGATCTGTCCATTCTTTTTACTTTTTTCATGGTGGAGAGTACCACAGTGTGGTTTTCACTCAAGGACTTAGATATTATTTTTAATTTTTCACTTTTGCGACTGAGGGATTCAATCATTTCCCCATAGTATGCATTTGTATTTAGCTCAATGATGAATCCTGCTTTGTAATCCCCACATGGAATGTTATCCCTTAGTCCCATGAATTCTGAGAGCACCTCATCATTTTTGAATGTGTCCAGAATTGGTGGTCCTCATTGGTCATAATCAATGAGTTGGGGGTAAACTACGAAGATTTCATGATCTTGATGGTCTGACTCAAATGATAAGGTACTAATCATGAGAAGGGTGGTATCCTCAAAGAGCCTAGGTAGGTTGGTTATGGGATCCACATCATCACTACTACTATAGACATCAGTTATGTCAAATGTGAAGTTGTCTAAGACATGACCTGTAGATATGGGTATGCGAAGTTTGGTTGTGGATAGCTAAGGAGGATTATTGAACTTTCTAACTAGAGGACTTCGGCTCCATATGGTTATACTTAGTGGGGTACATCCAAGGCCAATATTTCTCATTCATGTCTTCAGAATGATAGGTATTATAATCCCATAGTCATTTTTCCCAAGTATTTGGTTTCTGTCATAGCCCATTGCGAGCATCATTTGCAAACCTTTGCTTGTATCATCCATTGGTAGGTCAGTTGCTAGTCTATTATCTTGGTATAGGAGATGAGATGGGTTATCCTCTATGAATTCTTGGCTGAGATTTCCCCAGCTTCTAAAGTTGGGATATTCTTTAGGGGATGTTTGAGATGTGGAGGCTTCATTTGATTGAGGACGTCCTTGTGATCTAGGAGATTGTGGTAGCTCTCCTACCAATTTTTTTTTTTTTTGAATCATGTAGTATCCACAACCATTATCTCGGATGATGAATTTAATATTAGAGATGGTGGGGATGGAGGGAATGGCGGGTCTCTCTATCGTAGAAGTGGAAGTGGGGGTGGCTGGATCAATGTACGATGTTGATGGGCCTTCATCATTTTTAGGTACTTGAGGTATTTTGTAGTATTCTTCCTCAAGGTTCTTGCAGTAGGAGAATTGTTCAGGATCTACATGGATGGTGACCTCTTGTCCTTCATATGTGAATTTGACACATTGATTGAAGGTTGATGCTACTGCTTGCAATGCATGGATCCATGGATGTCCTAGGAGAATGTTATAAGGCAAGTTGAGGTCTAGGACCTAACAGGTGGTTTCAATGATAGTTGGCCCAACATGAATAGGGATTCTGATTGTGCCTTGCGACACTCTTTCTTGATCATCATATTCTTTGATTGTAATACCTTTTCCTTTGTCGATGGAATCCTCTGAGATTTTTAACTGCTTAATGAGCTCGAGGGAACAAATATTCAAGCTCCGTGACCTCCATCGGACTAAGATTCTCTTTGACTTTTCTTTCTACACTAGGACATCTAAATGGAGTGCATAGTTATGAGATGGTTGAGTGGGAAAATCATGATCAAAAAATGTAAGGAGGCTTGGAGTGATGATGTTGCCAACCATAGCTTGGAATTGTTCTACATCAAGATCTGCAGGGACAATGGATGAAGCCAATGCTTCCTAAAGGATTTTCTTGTGGGCAGATGAGATTTTTAATAACTCCATGATGGAGATTTGTGTTGGTGTTCTTTTTAGCTGATCAAGGACATTGTAACCATTGGGAATAGATCTTGAATTGGACATGAAATTTCTATTTGGTTGAGATGATCATGTGATAGTAACTCTCACTTTGGTGACTCCACAACAACCTTTGATAGTGATTACTAAGCATAGTATCTATATAGGGAGGTGACGCATAGTTTCCACACACATGATCTAATACTTTTTGAAGGCACGATTTCATCGTTATTGTTCCCTATTATTATGGTTGTGCATCGGATTCTGGGTGGTATATCTTTGAGGTTTTGGTTCTTGTTGGCCATTCCACATTTATAATTCTTTGATCAATGAGGTCTTGGACTATGTTCTTTAATCTCATGCAACTGTTTGTGGTGTGCCCTTTGATTTTGTGGAAGTCGCAGAGCTAATTTTCATTGCACCAAGGAGGTTTAACAATTGGTTCTTGGTAGTTCTCATAGGTGGGAATCTTGATGAGGTTTTCATTTAGTAATTTCTTCATGATGACTTCGAGTGGTTCCCCAAGAGTGGTGTACTTTGACTTGGTGAAGTTCTTGTTTTTTTGGCACGGTCCTCTTTGGTCATTGACATTATTGATCGTTTGATTTCTTAGTTGTTGTGTTGTTTTATTTGCTTGATGATGGTTTTGGATTTGTTGTTGTGGTGCGGGTATGTTTTGCCAAGGGACACTGATGACAACTTTGGCATCAGTGAAAACTTTGGCATCAATGACACCATCGTTGGTAATATTTTTGTTTCTTGCCCATGTGCAAGGTTTGTTATTGTAATTGGTGGGTGGGCGATTATTCTATTGTTCAGGATATGATGTTGATCCTCTAGGTTGTGTCATAAGGGCTTGTTCGATGCTGAACTCCTTGGAAATTAGTTGGTCATACGTGGTAATCCCTTAGACCTTGAGATGGAATTCCAAAAGTTCATCAAGGTTGGATATGATAGTGCATACTTGTTGTTCCTCTAGCATGACCCATTTGCTCCGATTGGATTTGGATCCCCATCATTGTAGGAATGAAGCAAATGATTCATTCTTAGCTTGTTTCAGAGTGGAGAGTTCCTCTAGACTAACATCCATGGTGATATTGCATGCATAGTTTTTCATGAATTCATCTATGATTTCATGGAATGTCTTGATGCATGTAGGTAGGAGAGAGAACCATTCCATGGCATGACCCACCAAACTTCTAGGAAATAGCTACATCAGACAGGTATCGTCATATGTAGCTTCCATGTAATGAACCTGGAATTCCCTAATGTGATCTTCAGGGTTTCCCATCTGATAGTACTTGTCAAACTTGGGATCCCAAATCCCTCTCTGCCAGAATGGTTCTTAATCACAAGGCTCCTGTCGAGTGGATAAGGACACAAGTTACTAGATGTTCTTGTGGTTCACCCTGAGTGAAGGTCAAACACTTGTTGTGAGAGCAACCTGATTTGTGTTGTCACATTGTTTTGTGGATTAGGAGGTGGGATGAAAGTGTTCTGAGGTGGTTCGCAGGTGGGTGTGATGGGTGGATTGGTTGGTGGTATTTGCACATTCTATTGAGCCATGTATGCTTGCACTTGCTGTTGTATGAACAACACTTGTTGTTGGTCTTGTTGTTGCTATTCCAAGATTGCCTATTGCTGAGCATGTTATTGTGATTTTTGTTGCACCAACAACGATTGTTGTTGGGCTACTAATTAGGTTGCTTCTTGCTACTCTTGGTATTGTTTTACTGCTTGCTGATATGCTTGTAATTGTCTTGCTTGTTTTTGTGCTAGATACTACACCCCAGCTTGTGTCATTGTGCTTGATATTGGGATTGAGCTCTTGAGCCTTGTGTATTTATTGTTTTGCAATGATATCCGGGCTTGGGCAGCCCTCACAGCTTGTAAATGCAGCTTGAAAACTTTGAGGCTTGGCGCTGGCTTGAGTGGTTTGTTGTGCAGCCTAGTTGTGTGGTCATTTGTTGAGTAGCTAGCTATGTAGCCTTGTTGTTTTGTACCTGCAAAAAATGCCTTTGATAGGTAGCTTCTTGAGTAGCTTGCAAATGCCAAGGATGTATTGGTTCCCATGTTAGATCCTTGGAGGTGGTGGAGGTGGTGGTGGGATCTTAATGGTGGCTTGTGGGTGATGGGTGAGAGGTGTCATGTTGGTGCTTAGGGTTTGGCTGGTGGATGGTGACTTCAATGGTTGGTCCCTTGAGAGATCATTGTTTTAGATGTTAGGGGGGTGGTTGATGATGTCGTGAATGCTTGTGTAGTTGTCATCTATTGTTGTGATGTCGATAACAAGTTTTGAGAGTTTGGCGTGATGCTTTGATTAGTGTTTGGGATGTTGGTTTGATTTTGAGATTGGATATTTGTAAAGGTGGGAAGCCCTAGCTAAGTAGTGGTGTGGATGATGGTCGTAATGGCAGAAGTGGTGAAAATGTAAGAGATGTGATCTCTTGAGGAAATGGCATAGTGTCGAAAATTCCCCCTGGTCTGAATATTTCACCCTCTCCTTGTGAAGTTATGGGGAGAGAGGTTTGGGGTGTTGCACAAAAGGATGATGATGATGGATCATTAGGATCATGGAAAGTGAGAGGGGAATACTTATGTAATGGATTTTGGGGTACGTTTTGTTCCAAAATGGTGTTTGTATCAAAGTCTTGATTATTAACAAGGGGGTTTGTTTGAATGGCATTAACAAATGCACTTCCCTTATTAACATTAGGTTGAGTTGGAGCAATAGATGTTGTGATTTGCAGGATGTTTTGAGTGATGCTTTGGGATGGGGGTGTAGATGAGATGGGGAGTGAGGATGAAATTGGAGGCATGAACTCTAAAGATGGTTCCACTATAGAGCTCACATCAAAATCAAAAGGTAGTTTAGCCCCTTGTTTTGCTAGTTCGAGCATGTATAGTGAAGGGTTGAGTCTCATCATGATATTGATAATCTTATGGTTCTTTGGATTTTGGATCATTTTGGTGATTTCCTCATGTGACATTAGAAAGGAATTATTGGTATGATCCTCTACCTCCTCTTGAGGGTTTTGTTATGATGTAGGAAAGTTGATTAAAGGATTTTTTGTTTCAACGAGAATTGTTTTAGAATTTTTTTGACTTACGTCACTTGTAGTGGATGTTTCTTTGTTGGCTTCCATGTTCTTCTTGTGTTGAGATATAGTTTACACCATAAAAAGGGATCAATTTTTTCAAGAGTATTGGGAGATGAATCTCTAACTCTTTGGATTGATATATCTTTAGGTACAAAAGTAGAAATTTTTAAGATGATTCAAGGATCAAAGGGTGATAATGATATGGATGTATGACAGATTTTTGATGGATGTTTGGAACTCTTTGAGAAAATCTTGAAGGTATGTTTTAAAATTTAGGACTTGATTAAGGATTGATTTGTTTCAGATTCGGATTTTGATGGACTCATAAACTCTAAGAGGTTGGATGTTGTCCTAGAGTTTAAATTGTTCAAAAGATGCTAATTTTTCTAGGTGTGAGAAGAAGGATTCATCTAAACACTCCTATCTAGACAAGATGACTTTGATAATGAACTCCTAAATCCCAAGATGTTGGATGTTATCAAGGGATGAATTTTTTCACAAGTTTTGATAATTTGATCAAATATGTGGAGAAGGATGCATCTACACATATTCAATCAAACAAGGTGATTTTGGATTGATTTCAAATGATTTTCCCAAAGTTTTAACATGAAGGATTTTTTCAAGATTTTTGAATAGTTGATGATGAGATGATTTTGGTTTTCAAAGATGGATGAAGGTTTGATTTTGATCCTAGGATGTACCTAAAAAGACACTTGTTTACTAGACCTCGGTATTGAAGAACATACGATACTCCTAAGGACCTTTCAACCAAGAAGTGGTTCAAACTGAGTATACATTTATGGATTGTTCAAAGGAATGAGTCTATAGAATCTTGTGAATTTTTTTCTTATTTTGATTTGTTGCTTTTGATTGCACTTCCTAATGTATTTTTTGATGACCTTTCGAGTGTGACTCCTAAATTTTGAACTTTGGCTCAGGGAATTTTGTTTTGGGATTTTGAATTTCTTGGAAATCATGAGGAATCAACACATGTGTTAGCCAAATTTTGTTATCTTTTCTTAGTGATTTTGTTTTACCACAAACACTTCTTTGATTAGGTTCTCAAACTAGATGTCCAATGTCTCAATTTCTTTGAATCCTACAAAGTATGTTATGTGGAAATTTTATGAAGTCAAGGCAAGGGTTACCTATTTGTTTAACTTTAGTGGGAAAATTGAGATGTAAATCCAAGTGTTTAGAAACCTCTAAGGATGAGAATCCCAATGGAAAGCAATAACACATGAATTGGGTCAATTGTATTTGCCTCCTAAAGGGTTTGAAATTTTGATGATGATGTTAAGTGTTTGTTTCCAAATGTGTTTGAACAAGCAAAGCATTTTGTAACCAAGAGCAAGTACAACCTTATGGATATGAAAGAAAATATTTGTTGACTCCCCACTTGGACAAGTCCAACTACACTTATCTTTAGTGAATGGTTAGATGCTTGACCCTACTACCTCCCCTCCATGAAACTCACTTATATGGGGCAGCCAAGCATCAACACCCATGAAACTCCCATGGCATGCTTTCCATTTCTACTAAAGATCGTAAAAGTGTGGGGCAGCTTCAGAATGACCATTCTTGCACCAACAAATAAGAAGGGATTTTGGCCTTTCTACAACAAGGGTTTTAATTCAGAATTTTCATTAGTAGGAGTTGACCCAACTTGGTGAGAGACCATTGCTGCCCTTCTCGTTAGAGTCAACCACATGATATTGGCATTTATTCCAATACCCACATTTATATCCCAACTAGAAATACTCTCGGGTTCAGAGTGTTACTGACTAAGTCATTCCCTTGGGTGAGTAATTTTCCCCAAGGCAGACCCTCTAAGATAAACAATAGTGAGTAAATGTATTCATAGTTCAATCAACCTTCGTTTAGAAACAAAGGGAGAACACATGCAATAGATTGACTCACACTAGCACAATTTGTTCAATTTTAAACCCAAATTGAAGTGTGTATGGGCAATTATTTACACAACTTAATGTCACCAAAAGCCTTTTGATTCTCAAGATCTCCATGAGGCGTGAGAGAAGCACATACGTCTTTTGATGATCTTACTTTGTGTAAGTATTTGAAAAATAATGAAAAAACTTGTTCATTTTAAATCCACAAAGCAAAAGTGAATTCATTTTAAAGTACCAAAGTAAGTGTGACAATTTGCCTTATTCAATTATTAAACCCAAAAAAAACTCTAGTAAATTTGAGTCATAATGTTCTTTTTAAGCCATTTTGTAACAAGATTTCAAAAGGTTCTTTTTAAAGCCCAAAATGAAATTAGTAAGTCTTAAGCTTAAAGAGATAACAAATTTTTACTTAAGAGGAATAGTGAATCCTCTAAGAGTGTTAAACGAACACTAGAGTGTTTAAAAACACTTGTTTTTGTGAAATGGCATCATCATGCTTCTCTTCCCTTTTCATCTTTGATTGATCCAGCCTATAAGAAATTCAGTTAGATTATGCAGAAATAGAAGTCAAAAAAGTAGAAAACAAACAAAAGAACCATAATTTGAAAAAAAGCACTTGCTACAAATAAAATTTCACTTCATACTCCCCTCCAGCAGTGCAATCCATGAAGGAATCATAGTTTTATTTCACCATCGATGTTGCATAGTGTCAATTTCCAGTCAGCTTCGCTCTGCAACTAGGCCAGTGAGCAAGGTGTCATCCTTTTGCCTAGTGGTGCAGTTTTTATTTTTCAAAGATTCTTGTGGGTTAGAAAGGTACAACGGTGCAGTTTAGAATTCAAAATTTTGGGTGGCAAGATAGGGCTTCATAGTTTGGAGTTGTCAGCGGTTCTATATAGCAATGCTGGAGAACCAGCAGTGCTAAATAGTGACGCTGAGCTCCCAATGAAGGATTTTTCATGTTGACAAAGAAAAACAAGGAATTTTTGACAAAAACATGATTAGAAAATGAGATTCCCCTCCATCTAGTGCCAAAATGTTGAACCTAGATCGTAACCTACAAGAGCACAAGAAACAAACAACAAATTAGATCGAAAGCAAGCTATAATATAGATTCCTCAAAAAATTCATTTGAATTGCAAAAGAGAGGAAATGGAATGAAAAACACAAGAAGAATTTAAAACATATCAAATCCTATTCTAAAGCAAAGTAAATTCTTAATCTCTTGAGGGAATTGGTGCCAATTTGATGTGAAAATTGGCTCTTCCAACCCAATGATGCAAATGGTGGATTTTATTTAGATGAAATTTGATCCACTTTGATGAAGAGTGATGAGTTCTCCAAGATAAAAACTTGCATAACCTAGCTATAAACTCAATGATATGGATAAATATTGCTAAATATTTGAGCATAGTAAGTTTACTAAAATTGTGGATGCCAAATATAATAGCTCAGAGCTCTTTATTTATAGAATGAAAAGTTGAAATAATGCCCAAAATAGAGCAATGTGGGACTAAATTTCATCCAATGGCAAAGTTCCACTTGTCCAAATGTGAATGGGCCAAGGATGTGCAAGTTTTGATGAATGTGCCAATAAATGTCAATATTTGAATTTTGAAATTGTATTTAATGGTATAATGAGGGAGAGTCAATGGAGTTATGGCCACTTTACCCAATGTAAAATGACTTGAAATGGAATGAATGCCTTGTTGGAAGGGAAAATTCAACTTAGATTTGAATTTCAAATTTGAAGAATATTCTTCAAATATGGCATGTTGAAGATAAAGAGAGATTTAATAAATCAAATAACTTTATTTTCACGTGCAAGTGGAAAAAGATGGAGGATGGGACATGAGAAGAGATTAAATTAATCAAGGTTAATTAATTTAATGAAGGAGATTAGGTTATTTGACTAATTGATTTAGATTTGTGGGTTGAAATAAATAAAAAGAGGTGAAACGATTAAGACCTAGTTAAAATGTTTTGATTTCATTTAACCAAAGGTGGGTGGCAAAGTGTGATCATGATGGGCCAAAAGTGGTAATAAGGATGGGTATGTGGCTATGACATTTTTTTACCCAAAAATTGATGAAACAAAAAAAGGGTTTTAAAAGAGATTCCCTCAACTTTCCACCAATATAAATTATGCTTTACTTTTGAATTTAATAAGTAATTATTATCTACTTTCTATTCAATTCATGACTAAAGCTCCTGATTGATAGGTTGATTGAAAAAATTATATTTCTAAACTAGACACATTTTTCAATCCAAACCATGCTAGCCACATTCTATAATTTCCGTGATAATATAGGATTTAAAAAGAAAAATTGTTCCCATGAAGTTTTGACCGCTAATGTATAGACATACTGCTTTTTATTTTTTACAAAATTTAATAAAACTATAATTAATTATTTACTTGGAAAAATTAAGCACATGCATCACATCGTAGACATGAGTCCCTCTACTTATATCTAAAAATATTATAAAAAATATTATTATTTTTTGTGATTAGGGTGGTTCTATTGCACACTGCATTTCTTCCCTAAAATTTAAGTAATATTGCATTGAAATTTCAAATTTTCACCAAATAGTTTTTTTTAGGTAAAACCTAGTATTTTAGAAACTACATTCAATTCTCTATAGATTCTATTCTTACATATTTTTGAAATAATATAGATAACCTATTCAAATTTTTACATCAAGTTTCCAACTCTAATTTTTCTCTCAATTTTTGCCACTTAAGGGCCCTCGCTTTATTCCATGATGATCCCCGCATACCTAGATGATGTTTGATTAAATTAGATGTAAACAAGCCTGATTTATTTAATTTAATAGAGTAACGATAGAGATTTAATTAAATAAAATGAATTTTCATTTTAATTAAAAATAGAGATTTAGGAATTAATTAAATAAAGTGGTTTATTTAATTAACAAGAGATAATGACTTAACAAGATAAAATTGATTTATTTTATTAAGAGATGAAACATGATGAATTTAATCAAATAAATGTTATTCGATTAAATGGTTAGACCGAGGGATGATTTAGGATGAAATGGTGTTAGTAGTCGGGATCAGATGCACAATGTCAATCAGTACATTTTACATGTCTACAGTTTGCAAAAGCACAAAAAAGAATTTTCCATCATCTTTCAGCATTAAAAAGACTTGTACAACCATCTCACATCTTTCTCAAAAATATTTGAGATCAAATTTTCTTGTGATTGTTATTGCTAGCATAAGGCTAATCACCCCTTTTAATTGCTTGTACCATTGACATTGTGAGACATGATCAGCTCTCAATTTGGATGATGCTTTGTAATAACTAAATTTACTACTAGATAGGGTTATGTAATTATTATTACATTGGAAAAAAAATTACCTTTTATTTTCTCCTGATTACACTCATTGCTCAACTCCCTGACTTTTTTGTATGCTCTTAAAAAAGTTTTCTATCTTTTTGCAAACTTTGTTGTTCTACCATGAAAGGATGGGTGGGCATAGAGTTTGTATTGAGCCCAGTTCTTGTGAAGAATTCTCCACTAATGCCATTGTTTCAAATATTTATGAAGGATGTGTTGCTCCATTCTTGGAGTTCCCCAAGGGACATGACTAGAGCCTATCCATTTAGTTCACCCATTCTTGGGACTTAGGAAAAGTGAAAGTTGGTAGAATTTCCTTTGAGGTTGATGAAGATGTGATTGCATAGGCAAAGGGAATTGTAGTGTAGAAAAATATCATCAGGGACATTTTCACACTTTTTTGGGCCCTCCTTGTGAATTTAGGCTTGATGTTGCCTTGATTTAGTGTTGTAATGTGGATGACACATTCACATTAGGTTTGCACCCTTGTGCACTAATGGATTTAAATGGTACCTTGCTAAAGTTTTGTGAAGTGATGCAACTCACTTTAACACTTTTCTAAGGTTTTATTAACTAAATATAAAATCATCTTCTAAACCTTAATCTTTCCTTATGTGGAGTGTTGTAAAGTGTTGTAACACACTTTCACACTTTTCTAGTATTTTCATTAACAATTGGGCTTTCTTATGCTTTAATTGGCCCTATTTTTCATCCACAAGCCTCATTTATTGCATCTATTTTAGGATAATCCTAACACCAATCATTAACCAATCATAATTCAGGTGTTTTTGGCTCAAGTGTGGCATATATTTAGTAATTTGGGACTCATTTTCCACCTTGGGTGAAGGTCCCAAATAGTTCTTTTGGTCCCAAACTGGATTTCACACATTTCTAAGCACTTTTGATTTTTGGTCCCATACATTATGCCTAATGGGACTCATTCACCACCTTGTGTGAATGAGTTCTGTGTGGCCAAAATTTAAAATAAATTCAAATTTATGGTGAGATTTCATTCTCCTAGATCTAATGTCAGCTTGTAGTGTTGTAATTTCAGGAATTCTTGTATAATTGAGTATAAATACAAGTTTCTTTCTCTCATTTTTCACCTATCAAGTTGAATGAGCATTCTTATAGCAATTCTGAGTTCACAAGAGCATTCAAGTCTCTTCAAGAGCATTCAAGGAAAAATTATCAAAAAATTTAGAGCAACATTCAAGCATCAATCATCATGTCAAGGATTTCATATATCATGTTTGTTATTGTGCTAACAATTGTGATGTAGGTTTTATGATTAAGGAAAGTGTTTCATTCAAGATCAACATCATTCAAGCAAGAGTCAAGGTCTACATCCATTGCAGCCATTTCAAGCATATTGGTGACATCTTATTGCTAGGGTTTGGGGAGTTGTAACATTGTCATTTGTTCATTCATCATTCTCCATTCTTATTTGATTTCATTTCAAGGATTGATTTCCAGAATGAGGTTTGACCAAGGAAAACCCCTATCCACTAGCCCAACAACATTTTTTCCCTCTCCTTTGTGTGTAATTTATAGGGCTAGGTTGCAGATCTCCTAAAGAGAAATATTGGAAGAAGGTTACAAATCATTCAAAGTTGTTAAATTTTTCATCAAGCCTTAGAGATCACCTATAGGTTGCAAATCAGAGATTCAGATTCAAAAACCAGTTAGGAACGACAGAGCAGACAGATAAGAGAAAGATCAACTTTTCAAGTTGTAGAAAAGCCTAACTAGACTGATTCACCACTTTTGGCAAATGAGTGCTAGTTCAAGTTATTTTTCAATATTTTGTAGATTCAGATACCCTTTTGTCTGAAACCTATTCTTGCACATTTTTCCAAAAATTGGACTGATTCACCTAGCTTGGTGAATGAGTCCCAGTCATCAATAAGGTTAGATTTTCTAGTTTTCTAGACCTCAATTCAGCCTTCTCCAGATTTCTAGGTGCACACATTATTTTTTGTAGTTTTTTGTGTTGTTTCATTCACTTTTTTTTAGGTCATTTAGTGTTACTTTGCATCCAATTAGGATTTTACACTTCATCTTTCATTTCATTTTCTTTTCCAAGTCTAAACTTGGTGGTGGACCCCTTATTAGATCATATTCAACACCTAGAGAAACCCTCTTGCAAGATCTCTTTCTTTTTTGCATTGAGATCCCAAGGGTTTGTTCTTGAGTGAAAGTTAGTGAAAATTTCCCCTTTGAGGTACCTAAACCCTAAAGGTGGGAGAGCAACAAATTTTATTCCTTTCATTTTGGTGAACCCGCATTTAGACATCATAATTCTAATTTGGAGTGAATTATCATCCTAGATTTGGCTTGCATTAACATTACATTAGGTTTTGCATTAGTTTACTTGCATTCTAGGGTTTCAAATTTTGCATTAGTGAAAGCTCATTTAGATTGCATTTATGCATCTAATTTCATTGAAATTTATTCAGAATCTACATTTGCATCTCAGATCTAGATCATACAGTATGAAAATAATAAAATTAAATTGAAAAATTATGAAATTTTTGAAAAAAATCCTCCCTGGAACTCATTCGCCACCTTGGGTGAATAAGTCCCTTTGCATATTTTGCACTGCATTTTCTAGCATTTCAAGTTCACTTCCTGAGTTTTTGTTTGTTGTTATTTCCTTTATGTTTTAGTTTAAATATTTTCTATTTCATTCAATTTATTGCGACTGGTTTAAATTAGTTCATCGTGTGCATTCCTCAAATTCAAAATTTCATCTAGAACATTTCATTTCACATTGTTGCATAGCTTAAAATATGAAATGGGCATCATGGATATGTGCTTTAGCAAGCTTTGGATGTCCTTAAAGTCCTTAGTGGATGTGTGAAGTTATACTTTTGGAATTGACCCTAACAAAATTGAACTCACTCATGCTCACTTAACTCCTAATGCATGTCCTCCTCGTGATGTTGACATCATTTGAGAATATGATGACAACATGAATAAGTTCCTAAACAATTTCCTTAACAACCTTGAAGCTAATGCATCCTTTTACCGATCAATGGAACAACTGACACCCCCTACAATACTACCTCTTGAGATTTTTGGTTATTTACATCCTGAAGTTGAGACAAAATATGAACCTAAGCTCCCTACAATAGATGAACCTAGTTTCTCTAAGAAAGCAAACACCCAACAATTATATGTTAACAAAGTAACAGACACTCCTATCAACCAAGAGGAGACATATGGGAAAGGCTTTACAATCTTGAGTAAACAAGGATGTGACACAACAAGTGAACATGAAATTCATCCACTCTAAGAGAAAATACCAACTAAAGAAACCAAAGGGATAGGATATCAAGATCCCCCTCTCACCATAAATGCTCCTAAATAATACCTAAGGCTTCGTAGTGATGGTACGGTACTCTTATACTCTCCTCCTAATATAAATTTCCTCCTTCCTAAAGAGAAACCCATACCTCCTAAGGATAAGGATAACAAAAACAAAATCATCTTAGGACCTCTTACCCTGATCCCATCTAGAGAATTTGGTGAATCTATCAAGTGCAAGAGGCCCTACAAGTTACAAAAACTAAAGTTCACTTGTCTTCCACCTGAAAGTGAGAGGAAACTACAATTGCTTCTAAAAAAATAACTTATAACATTACCAACAATGAAAGATAGACTAATACTATTGTAAACACCCGAAAATGTCCTCTTACAACACCTTGTCACAACATTACATCATTTCGACATCTTGTAGCATGTTTTTCCCTAGGTAACCATGTCATTACCTAATTAGTTAAATAAATCTTATTTATTTAACTAATTTCATTTATTCCCTTTATATTCATAATACCTTCATTCTTCTAAAGTTAATTAAATAATTTATATTATTTAATTAATTAAATATTTTCTATTCATAATCTCTATGTTCTTCTAATGTTAATTAAATAATTTATATTATTTAATTAATGAATTGAATAAATCAAATATTTATTTAAATTATTAATAAAATCCTAAAAATTTATTCTCACTTTCTTTCCAAAATTGAAACTCATGTGTATCTAATTAATTTATTTAACTAGATAATTCATAATTATCCCTCTCATCTTTTCTAGGATTCATTTTCCTTTAAAACAGAAAATCAATATCTTTCTATCTTTCTATCTTATCTCATCTTGTTGTCTTTCCTCTTTTGTCAAAAATCAAATCCTTATCAAATCTCATCTCCAAGATTAAATATTATCTTTGTCCATATCAAAGCTCTATAAATATAGCCTCCCAAAAGCCATTTAGGGGATTGGATTCTTCAAGCATCCTTACGATGTCAAAATAATTCTTGAATCTTTCATCCATCCCTATCTATCATCCTCCATCTATCACCTTCATCATATTGTATGCTAATGAATTGAGCAACCAACATTCCTCCAATAATAAAAGCTTTGAAATCTTGCATTCTCATGCAAGGTTGAGAAGAGCAATGGAGATAAATTGAGCATTATATGGAGATCAGTTTGCATTTGTGTTTATTATTTTGATTTTGATGTTGTCTCATTCTTCATTGTGCTTGTTAGGGTTTCGTTATTGATATTTATACAATTACCCTTATTTCAGATTTTTACCCTAACTACATTGGTGAACCCGACGTCTCTTGATCTACTCATATGTTTTTGCATTTTTATTTTTTTTGTAAAAATTGATCTTTATCTAACCCTCGTCTATCAAATTTTGCAAGGGATTTGTTGTAGGTGATCTCCTAGGTTGAAATCAACCTCATCATTACATCAAGAGACTGTACATATGGATCCTTCATACACCTTTGCAGGCTCCCAGATGACTTCATCGCAACATATCTCTTTGAAGTTTTTAATTATTCAACTGGTTTGCTCCTATGGTTTATTGATTCACATGGCTTGGATAGCAAATTTAAAGATATTTTTTATCATATTGAAAGCTAAAACTTTCCTCGTTGTTGTTTGAATCCAAACCACCACTCCTGCATCGGTGTTGTTTCCTCTCCAAATCTTGGTCGCCTCCCATTCAAGTACAGTCACCACTAATATACCCCATCCATTGGTTTTGACCTATCAAAACTCTTGGTCTCCATTGTGAATGTCAACCCCATCCACCCCTCTACTGCCATTGCGTAGTCTCCTTTCAAACCATCGACATCTTAGATCTCTTTTAAGTCTTCAATTTAGCTTTACTTTTAAACTTGCTTTTACTCTTTGATTTAGCTTTAGTCTTATGATTTAGCTTTAGTCTTATATTTAGTTTTAATATTTGATTTACCTATTTTTTAGTTTTTAGTTTTATTTTAGATTTAAGATTTTTACTTTCTTCTAATTTAGTTTGAATTTATCTTTTTCTAATTTAATTTAGATCTTAACTTAAATTTTAGATAATTTTAGTTTAGAATTAAATTCTTTAATTTAGATTTTATATTTTTTATTAGAATTTAATTATATTAGATTTTTAGATTTTTAGATTTTTAAGTATCTTTTAAATTGGGTTTTTAGATTTTAAATTAGCTTTTAGTTAGGATTTTTTTAGATTTT
>VDFB02362837.1:0-10940 GCA_007258455.2 Sequoia sempervirens | reverse complement strand
TTTGGTAATTTTTGAAGTAAATCCCAAAGGGATTTCTTTGCAGGAGTATTATTTAATTTTTCAACAAGATCATACTCCTTTGTGTGTGAGGGAAAGCGAGGAGTACTAGGCGAATTAGGTAAAGGTAAAGAGGGTGGGGTTGGTTGCGGTGGTTGTGGGTTGTTTCAAGTATTGTATGTATGAGCAACAATAATATTACTAGATTTCTGCAACACATCAATTTTAAGTGGGTAAAGAGTGAACTCAGGTTTATTGGAAGGATGAATTTTAAGTGAGGGTGGGTAAAGAATGAGTTGAGGTTGAACCACATTAACATCCTTAGTTTTAGGTTTCTCACAACAAACCTTAGTGGATGAATTAAGTGAAATGAAGTCCTGAAGGGACCCATCTAACCAGTCAGAGTCATCACGACTAAAAGGTTTGAGGGGTAAGTTATCGTGAATTGGTTTAAGTTGTTCAGGATAAGCATTAGAGGTGTTAAAATTTGTTATTGTTAGTTGGTCACAACAAACCTTAGTGGATGACTTATACAAGATGAAGTCCTGAAGGGATTCATCCAACAAGTCAAAGTCATCACAACCAAAAGCTTTGATGGATAAGTTATCATTAATTTTTTTTGGTTTCTCATTGCAAGCTTTAGAGCATGAAGTGAGTGAGAGGAAGTCCTAAAGAACTTCATCTAACTTGTCTACATCATCACTACTAAGAGGCTTGCATGAGATGTTTCTAAATTGAATCATTTGTTTGAAAGGTTTATTTGATGTTTCTATTTTTTGTGTTTTTATGTAGCGATGAATCTGATCTAAAAGAACTAGGAACAAATACTGAAAAGGAAATTTGCAAAAATATAAGGCTATCCATAAATTCCATGAAAGAAAGAGATGCTTATGCAAAATAAATAGAAAATAACTAAACTATGGAAGAAAAGAAATTGTAGGAAACATAAATGTGCAAAACAATAAACTAAATTTTGGAAATTTTGATGCAACAAGAGCAATGGGACTAATTCGGCCAAGGTGGTGAATGAGTCCCAGGAGAGGATATTTTTTAGGTTTTTTCTAAATTTTTTTACTTTTCTGAATGTGTTTAGGTCTGTACAGTGCAGATAAAGACTGAAAATGTAGAATTTTGAAATAATGATTTGAAATAAGATGCAATAATGAACTCTAAATGATACTTTCACTAATACAACTTTAAGAAGCCCTAGGATGCAAAAATAATGTAAAAGACAATGCAATTGAGTCCTAGAATGCAAATATAAATGTAAATCAAAATGATATGATGTTCAATATACAAGTTCACCAAAATGAACCATAGATTTTTGGGATTGAGGTTTATAGGCTACTCTTGCACTCTTAGGGTCTTTCATCTAAAAGGATAGAGATAAACCCCACTAAAATCTATGTGGTTCACTCAAACTAAGGAATGTATGATGTAATTATGACTAAATGAAATAATCTAAATGCAACTAAGTAATGTAACTGAGTGATTATGAATGAAAAACCTAAGAAATATGCAATGTATGAAAACACAATGATGTTTACAAAAATCTTAAAAGAATGGATGAAAATGCAAATTAAACCAAACAAAAAGCTATTTTACAGAATATGTGCACCTGTAAAACTGAAGATGGCTGGAAAGCAATCTGGAAATCTAGAAAAACTGACTTTTCAGCTAATTGGGACTCATTCAACACCTTGGGTGAATCAATCCCAGGTCAAGGTTTTTCTACCCAGAAACTATTTTTTGCAAACTAGGTGTCGGGATCTGCATCTAACTCAAAAATTCAGCTCAGGAGGGACTCATTTTCTATGCATGGTGAGTCAATCCACTTTAAAATTTCTATAATTTCAAATCTCTGTTCTACACCTTGACACCTATACAACACTTTTTGATAGAAACCCGAATTGGGATCTCAAAAAATTCCTACAAAATAGCTTAAAATTATTTGTCTAATGGGTGGTTTTACTTTTTCAAACCCCTAGTTGGGTAATCAAACCTTAAATGGATAAAAATATGCATAAAACCCTAGCCTTAAGTGTGTTAAAGACTAGGAAAGTCTAAATCATGGTAAAACCCTATTCTATTGTACTAGAACAAGATATGCAAATATGATTTAAATGATGCAAGAATTCAACCCTAGAAATCCTAGAACACATCAAAAATGGATACAAAAGACATGCAAATAGAATGTAAATGAAATGCAAACCTTAATCTGAAGATAGAGAGAAAATGGAAGATGGAATCACTTTGAAAACAAGTCTTTAGGTGTGATTTGATGGCTATTTGCATCTCCTCAACCTAGATTTCTCCATAATTCACCATAGGCATCCATCATCAACTCTTTGCAATGTTAAACCTTGATCCAAAAACTGAGCTTCAAGACCTGCAAAAACCCTAGTTTGCTACCCTAAAACTTCACCTTTGCTAATGAAACTTGTTGTAGAAGACTTGAATTTAGAATTTTCTTTTGTGAAATGACTAAGATATGTGTAAAATGACTTAAAATGAGTATTCATAAGCATCAACACCTAATTTTCCTATTATTTAGACCTAAGAGGCCAACATTCATTGAAAACCTAAGTTGAATTAATTTAATTCTCGCTCAAAATTGAAATTTCCCTCAAAAGGAACTCATTCACCACCCTTGGTGAATGGGTCCCACCAAAGGGGACTCATTCGCCCAAGGTGGCGAATGGGTCCCACTAGTGGTTTTTGAATGTGGTTTTTCGGGCTATGAATGAATTGAATGTTGTTTGTCAGGATTTAAGTGATTTCTCAAGTGAAATGGGCCTCTAGATAAAAAAATAATGGGTTCTAGGGGCCTATAAATGTTGTTTTGAATGATAAATGATGCATGGGCACTCAAAAGTAGGTCTAATTAGGCGTGAAATTGTCTCTTTTCTCAAGAGTGTCCAATTTTCTACGTCACACTTATTTTTTTATTTTTTTTAGACTGCAGGAATCGAGTAGCATGACCCCATATAAACTACAGTGCACCTGGTAAAAAAATTAACTTGACCGGCGGCACTGGTGCGAAATGCCCTCTGGTACCACGGGGGTGGGGGAGACTAGACCTCGTGACCAACCTCCTGCAATAGGAAAGATTTAGCCAACTGAGCTAGGTCCCCAACCCCACACTTCCTTATTGTTGTTATAACAGTTAGGATTGATTTTTTATTGTTATTTATGCATTATACCCCTCATAATTGAGTGAAAAATACCCCTAAGCCAAATTAGGTTCATCCATTTGGTAAACCCCCATTTGGGTGAACCTTTTTTTCTATGTTTCATTTTGGTGAACTCGACATATTGAACATTGTACTTTTCTAATTTTGGGAGTCTTTCTTTTCATCTTAAGTTAGATCTTTCATTCATTTGCATTGAATTAGATCTCATTTAGGGTGTCTTACTTTGCATTCAAATTTCCATCTCATCTAGGGTCTTAGAATTGCATTGTTTGAATTTTTTAAATATGAAAAATACAAAAAAAAGATCATTCATCCTGCATATCATTTAGATCATATAAAATTTCATTTGAAAATTAAAAAAAAAATTGCATATCAAACTAGGTATTTTAATTCATCATTTTATCACATTTTCAACTTGCATTTCATATTGCATTTATAGAAAATTGAACCTAAAACTTAATGTTATAGACCTAATTTTGAAACTCATTGAAGAAAGCTTAAAAATCAGTAAAAATCAATTCAAAAACCCTAATCTAGGACCTATTCGCCCTAGGGCGAATGATTCCCTAATCAGGTGTTGATCTGAATTTATGGAATTTGAAATCTTCTATTTTATGCTTATGTTTGCTATTGTTACATCTCTATTTCAGTTTTCTAATTTTTTGTTTCATTAATTTCATTACATCTAGCTTAATTTTCTTCATTTAGTGCATTGTCAAAATTCAAATTTTCATTTACAACATTTCATTTTCAGTTTATTGCATTGTGTAATCAGAAAATTACCTTGTTAGAATCTAAAAATTATATGATCTCATTCTAGGTCATTGCATTGCACTTTACCATCTTTCCATTTTGGGTTTGTACACTAAGTTTGTGAAATCTTGTATGATCTTTACAACTTGGTGTCCGATTAGCAATACTATTGTAAGACGTAGTTCAAGGCTCATGTTATCTCGCAATATCTCACTCATTGTGGAGCTTGGGTTTTCTAGCTCTCTTTCTAATAGTGTTGATAATCAACCCCCTATGGATGCTAGTTTTCATACTTCATTTCCCATGACTTCCATGCCTACAACCAATGTGCTTAATGTTAACAACACCATCCAAGCCATCACTAGTTCCACTCCAGCTTTGGAGTGTATTCAAAGCCAAGGTGGAACTTCAATCCCTTCTTCTACAATACCGATGTTCATTCCTGCATACACTAATACTTAACCTACCAAAACCTTTCAACCTACCACAACAATACAACCTACTAGCAATGTGAACACTTAGGTATTTTCATAGGGAATCCTTCTCTAGCTTTCTGCATTTGAATACAATTTCTCCTCAACCATCCACCTTCACCAACTTACAATTCACTTTCCCTCCACATACATACACTACTCCACCTTATTCCCCTCCATCTTGCAATCACAATGATGATCTCCTTAACTCACTTATGCAAACCATGACATCCCTTCAACAAGTTGCAACCCTAAATCAAAACAACAATTGTCAACCTTCGCAATATGTACATAAAAAATAACCTATTATCCTTGGAGATATTAAGAGCACAAATTCCAAAAGGTATAGAAGTTTCCTTATTTGAGAAATATGGTGGGAAAGGACATCCTGTTAGCCATGTTTCTACTTTTACAGCCTTGTGTAGTGATTTCATCTTTGAAGATAAACTCTTGGCTAAGCTATTTCTTAGGTCCTTGAAGGATACTGCTTTAGAGTGGTTCTCTTCTTTACCAAATAATTCAATTATTTCATTCAATGAGCTTTTTGATGCCTTTTATAACCACTTCCATATTCACATGGGTCCCAAGATGACCCTAGCCAACTTAATGACATGCAAACAAAAGGATGATGAGAAAGCGACTGATTTCATAGCAAGATACCAAACACTTTATTCACAACTAAATATTAAGATTCCTGATGTTGACATTCAACCAATGTTTATTAAGAATTTACAAAAAAAACTTCAAAGAAAACTTGAAATGTTGATATTTCCATCCTTTACACAGTTATGTACAGCCCTTCATGATTATCAAAATACGACTTGCGGTCATGATGTGAAAAATCCCCCTAGTCATCCTGACAATTCTGAATCCACAGCTCAAAATAACTACCAACCTTTCAAGAAGTAAAATAGGTTATTTTTTCAACCTTATTCCCCTCAACCAAATCAACAAACTAATAACCAAGTGGCTACTATAAAGACAAAAATTCATTTTTCCTTTGGGGATAGGGATAGAAATTTCACTCCTTTACCCGATACCCTTCATAATATCATGTTCTAGCTCATAGAAAAGAACATGCTTACCTTACCTCCTTTAAAGAGTGTGATCCTAATCTACCATTTCCTACATGCTTTCAACAAAAATCTTATTGCCATTATCACCAACAAAATGGACATGGTACAAAATATAGTAAGCATCTTAAACATCTTGTGCAAGACATTATTGACAATAATCAAGTTCAAATTGAGGGTGTGAATGATCAAGGTAATAAGTGTTGGTGTAATTAATTATTAATTACACTTTGCATAAGTTTATTTAGGCAATATTTAATTCCTAAGTTTTAGGCTTTATCTTTATCTTATCGAGCTATCTTGTTGCTCAAGATAAGATTAGGTTTATGCGTCTTTGCTTTTATAAAGCAAATCATATCTTGTAATTTATTAAATTCTTGAATATAATTATTTGCACATCTTCTTACAAATCTCTTGCTTTTTTTATTTTCTCTTATGTAGAAGGTTATTCTGGTTCGCAAATCTGATCTTGGTTATGGTATCAGAGCCTCAATTTGTAACCCCTTCTCAGATTTTTGAGAAAATCATTACAAGGTTCATTCGAGATTCCTCAAGGATATCATGCCTTGAGTTCATCTATGCGGAATTTTGGATCAGATTGGGCTTCACTATTGGATTCAGAGCGCTGGAAAAAGTCAGGATTGACTTTTATTTTGCAGATTTTGGTCATTGTTTGCCAGATCTGTGAGGGTTTCAAGTTCAGTGATTTTTTGCAAGTTCAAAAGGTAGCCAAATTTTCAGAGCAGTTTGGGCACAAACGGAGGTCACCATCACGTCTGGAGTGGCCAAAAACCTAAAGATCGACTATAAACACACCTGTATTTGGCGTCGACTATTCGTGAGGCAAAAAAATTTATCCGTGCGGCTCTATACAGCAGTGCACGCAGATCGAGGTATAAATTCGTTAAAAAATATATTTGTTTTTCTGCAAAAAAAAAATGTACAGTTTTTTATTATTGTAAATTAAAAAAGCTTTGAAAAAAAACTTTGTTCAAAAGTTTTTTTTACTTTTTGAAAAATTGTTTTTTAAAACAAATATAAAGCAAAGGCAGGTACCTATGCAGGGTACTGCGCATGTCCGTACTTGCGTAGACCTGCACAGGTCGAGTACCTGCGTACTTTTTTTATGATTTTTTTTTTTAAAAAAAATCAATGTTTTTTTATGATTTTTTAAAAATCAGTGTTTTTTTTATATATATTTTTTTTAACAAAAATATAATCTATAAAGTTTTTTATTGTTTTTTTTAAAAACAATTTTTTAAATAAGCTTAGTTGTGCAAATCTGCCGATGGCCATTTGGCTGTCAAATTTAGGCCCGGATTTTTCTGTGACGGCCGTATGACCGTCAAATTTAATACCGCACTGGTTTTTTCCCTTTTGGAGCAGTTTTCACTAAATCGGGTGTAATTTTTGCGTACGATGTCCGTTTTTCGCAAACAAGATACCATTGGAAAGCTGATTCCAACGCCGATCCAGTGGTGCTGGTTTTTTTTTACCAGATCTTGCTCTATATTTATTTTTCAGGCCTTTGAACTCAGATGTTCAGATTTCGCTTCGGAGGGCATATCTTTTGACTCAGTGATCCTTTCTTCGTCATTTCTGCGGCATTAGAAAGCTGATTTTGTCCTCTACACAGATTAGACATAAATTTCTATTTTTTTTTTTATGCATGTTTGTATGCTCTCCTTTTACAATCGTTGGGTTATTGTAATAAATGAACTATGATAAAGTTCCATTTAGGGGGGTTTCTTGCATAATAAATCCGATTAGAGTGTGTATGCACTTTGATCTCCATATTTAATTTTTGATTTGTTGGCAACTCACATGGGTTATCTGGTCTCCTTATTCTTTTGGCCACATTTTTTGCTCTTGCTTGACACATATCAGATTCACATCCGGTTCACACTTTAGATTGAGAGCCTATGGTTAATGATCCACATTGGATCCATCTTAGTTTGAGGGCCATGCTTTTATGGTTAATTTTCTAGAGTCTTCATGGTACTCCTTCCCATGGAAGAGTTTCAGTCACAGTTTGGCATTGGCATCGAGCTACACGGTTTCTAGATTCTGCCATCATCTCATCTCCTATTGCTTCACAAATTCCAAGGTTGTTCCAGTTTGTGAGTTTTCCAATGTTCTGTGGCATCGGGTTTGTTGTTGCTGTATCATGATTCCTTGAGTCAATCAGTGACTCTCATCTAGTTTTAGTAGTAAACAGAAATATCTTTCCTTGCTTGCCAGAATCACATTCCAATGTTACTCCACAGTGTTCTTCCAGTGCTTCTTTACAGTAGTCATCTCATTGTAGGGGGGTTTTGTTCCACTGGGTTCTCCTTCTCTACCTCATATTGTATTTGTACTTGGGTACCTCATCAGGCCTTATTGCCGGGACTCATTCATGCTTTCTTGCATTCATCTTAGTTTTAGGTGCATGCTTTATTTGCTTCTCCCTAAGTTGCACTTATGGGGGGGTGTTGGTGTAATTAATTATTAATTACACTTTGCATAAGTTTACTTAGGCAATATTTAATTCTTAAGTTTTAGGCTTTATCTTTATTTTATCGAGCTATCTTGTTGCTCAAGATAAGATTAGGTTTATGCGTCTTTTCTTTTATAAAGCAAATCATATCTTGTAATTTATTAAATTCTCGAATATATCAATTTGCACATCTTGCAAATCTCTGCCTTTTTTATTTTTCTCTTATGTGGAAGGATATTCTGGTTTGCAAATCTGATCTTGGTTTCTAACAATAAGTATGTAGCCCCTCCTAACCAAAATCTACAAATCTTTACCAATCCCATGCTAAAGCACATTATTTCATTTGTCAAAGCTAGTGAAACCAAGAATGATGTGATGAATGTTGGTACGGATGATGAAAACATAAAAGATGAACATATAGATGAATCAACTAAAATGATAGAATTTATTGAAGCCAAATCCCATAAGGGCTCAACTAAAATGCCTCTTGATATTTCTTTTTCACAAAATGACATACTTAAACATGCACCCGATGGTCCTCTTTACATAGCCAGAAGAATAAATAACAAGCCTACTAATGGGATATTAATTGATCTCGTCTGTGGAAAGAATGTGATTACTGAAAATTTTATATTTGTGGATGAACTCTATCAAGATACATACGACAAACTGAAAGCATGGATCAAGATGCATAATGGTTTTTCTTGTCCTACGATGGCCTTGATAGATCTTTCTTTGAAATTTGGACCAAAAAAATTAAATGTCTCATTCACCATCATCCCACATTCAAACCAATTTTGTGTGAGGTTAGGCTATCCATGGCCTTGCTCCATGAATGTCATCCCCTCGATTGTGCATAAATGTTTAAAGTTTCCCTTTGGAAATGATATCTTTACTGTGCATCATAGTGGGTTTAATCATGTGTCTTCCTAAAGGAACTTTTCATTAGATTTCTTTTGACTTGAGCCTATGGAACCTATTAGTCCTCGTGAAGACTTCTTTTTCAAATTCTATCAAAATTTCAAGGCAAAACGTATAGTAGAATTATCCCTTAGAAACATGCCTCAACCCCTAATTGAGACTCCTATCCTTGACGAAACATTGTTTGATCCAAAATTCCTTCCAACCATCCAAGAGTAGCCTATGACAAAAACCTCCTGCAATTTCCTATAAGAGAACACGAGATAACCAAAACATTCCTGTTGTGCCTCCTATAATTAAATAAGTTTACAAAGCTAAAGAGAAAGTGGTTGAACAATCTGCTATTGTTTCTTTCATTCCTCCCAAGGAAGAGAAGAAACCTATAGTTGACAAACCCACTCCTACACAAATACAAATTGATAATAGATTGAAATGCAATCAAAATCCTAGAGAGCATAGGCATAGATGTTGTGCTATTTCTTGTATGTTACAAGCTAAGGAAGAAAAGAACAACATAAAAAATTAAAATCCAAACTTTCCTAAAGCAATGCATGATGAATCTATACCTTCACTGCAATATAAACAAGAACCTTCAAGAGACATTATCATTCGACCTCCCATTGTGATTAATCTAGATGATGACACTAACATTACAAAGATTGATGAGCAAGTGCATAATGAATTGAATACATTGTTTTCCTCTTCTATGAAATTAAATGACAAATCTCCTAACAAGAGTGTTGAACTTGGCGCTTCCCCTAGTCCGGAACTTGTCGTTTTCCCTTTGTCTATTTTTCCACCTTCTGTATATACCAACCCAAATTGGGATGCAAACGACCTGCTATAGGTTGACTCCAATGTGCCTTACTAGTCTTTTGTATTATTTTTCCTTTTTCATGTTTCTTTATGTGATTGCATGTGTGTAATGTGATCCCTCATGATGTTTCATTTGATGTATCTCTCTCTTTTTGTGCATTCTTCAATATGTTTCTACATTATTCTATATGTCGTAAAATTTTTATCTTTTTCATTTGTCTTGTATTTTCCTTTATGGGATGATGCAAGGCATCGAGACATTTAGGTATCTTCCATGTTGACCCAAAGGATTTTTTTATTTTTTTTTCACTCTCTTTGTGTCATCCTTCTAGTTCTATGAGTATTTGGGGAATAATGACGGTTCTGAGCTCTATAACAACATTGTAGCAAAGACATATTGACCCCGAATATATAGATCCCTTATGTATTTCTATGGGCAACTCCTCCCTCCTTGTCCATGGTGTAGCTTTATTTCAGAAACATATGACTTGGCATAAGGTTTTCTAAGGAAAGCTCTCATGTCTAAGTAGAAAATATTGGCTACTTTAAAGTAGTTGCTCACAACAATGGTGTTAGCAACCATTTTAAAGTGGGGGCATACATTGTTGACATCTTTCAATTTTTTGCATATTTCATGGTGTGATTTTCTTTTTTCTTGTGATGTGTCCTTTTCTTGGTGGTGTCATTGGGTTTGATGTCCTCCAAGAGTGTGATATTTCTAAGTGTATGATTTCCCTTAGTGGCATGATGCGAACAAGACATCCAATAAGTGGTGATCTGATATTCTTGACTTGTCCTATCTTGGAGACATTAGGTGTGTGCAATATTCCCTAAGAAGAAGACCTTACACAAACGAAGAAAAATACCCTTTAACAAAAACTTATAGAAAAAAAATTCAAGAGAATATCATTATGTTGCCTTGGGTATGTGCAGGATCATGATGGGCCAAAAAGTGGCAATATGATGGGGTAAGTGCACCAAGATGGTTTCCAAAAAAGGGGCTTAAGTGGCCACTTTTTTTCTGAAATCAGGAAATACTGACCTTGGACATGAAATTGAGGATAGCTACACTCAAAATTTTTTGATGGAACAAAAACAAGGACCGCAGTGTTCTGAGTCTACTTTCTAAACTACTAATTTATTTTGAAAATGGTTGAGATTAAGGGGTTCAAAAGAGGGACACACACAAATTGATGTTGTTTTTGTCAGAAAAACATAACATAACAACTCTTGT
>VDFB02362836.1:0-28138 GCA_007258455.2 Sequoia sempervirens | reverse complement strand
AAGGGGTTTTCCACAATAAAAAACTGTAAAATATCAAAAAGAACAAGATGAAGTTGATAATCATGTTCAAGCATAAAAACAAAGGTTAACTTCAAGTCTACGTAGGCCCCCTTTGCATCTAGAATTAGCTTTAGGGATATCTACATGTCACAAGAGCAATTTAGAACCTCTTGAAAAAACATTTAATTTGTAGAGTCTAGAGGATACAAATCAAGATATCATTTGTTTATATACAAATGGAATTGCATTTAATGTGGTGTGCTCTCTATATTGGCAAGAGATGGTCAGATCCATTAACGAGGAACCAAAAGGATATAAAAACTCAAGATATGAGTAGGTTTGTACCACCTTTTGGCCAAAGAAAAAAACATTTTTGAAATACAATTGCAGATGATTTGAGTTTCATGGAAAATTGTAGGGGTTTCTATCATTTGTGATAGATGGAAGGATGCTAGAAATAGGCCATTGATCAATGTGATTGTGATGAGCCTAAAGGGAGCAATGTTTTTGAAAGCAGTGGAATGCAAGGTTGATGAAAAAGATACCCAATTTTATTGTCAATATTCTAATTAAAGCAATTTAGTCGGTGGGGCCAAAAAATGTTGTTTAGGTGATCACAAATAATGCAAAAGTATGTATAGTTTCAGGGATGGTCATGGAGGCAAGATTTCGAGACATTTGGTGGACTCCTTGTGCAATATGTTCTTTGAACTTAATGGTGCAAAAAATTGACAAAATCCAATGGATACAAAAGATTTATGAAGAAGCAAAAAAAATTCAAATGTTTAATTCTAATTATCACATGTCATGTCATTTATAGACAATTTGTTATGTTAGAGTTGTTGAAGGTAAATTTTTTAAATTTTAAAGTATATTTTGTATTATATCATTTTCATGAAATATTAATTTTCTTAAATATATTATATTTTTTAATATTTTTCAAATTATAATTTTTTAATTTAAGGTGCTTGAGACTCCCTTTGCCACACACTGTAGTGTTTTTAAAAGACTTGTGAATTTGAAGCAAGCCTTAAAAAATATGGCGATTAGTTATATTTGGGTGGTTTGGAGGTAATCTTAAATAAATAGAGTGAATAATATTAAGACACTCATTCTTGATAATGATTGGAAGGCTCAAGTAGACCACTTGCTATCTTTTACTAAACTAATATATCTCATTTATTGTTGTCACAAATAAACCAATATTGGATGACATCTATGATTGCATAGATGCAATGGTAGAGCAAGTTAGAGACATAATCATAGCAAAAGAGTAAGACCCCTATGAATTTTTTACAAACAAATATACGAGGTAATCAAGAAGAGGTGGGATAAATTGACAACTCCTTTGCAAATTTAGGCGTATGTTTTGAACCCCAAGTACTACCATGTTGATATGTTGGCACTGCCAAACAGGACAACACCAAATATGGATGTTGAAGTAGTTGACGGATATATAAAAGCCTTCAAAAAGATGTTTATAGATCTTAGAGGTGTTGTGGAGATTCAAGATGAGTTTGAGACTTTTGCATCCTCTTATGGAACTTATGCAAACATTGATTCAATGGTAGATAAAAAAGATATGGACCTTGTGAAGTGGTTGAATTTACATGGTGCCACGACTAAACATTTGCAAAAAATGGCTATCAAACTTTTGTTTTAGCATTGTATGAATTATATCGCAATTTAAATTATTTCTTATTTTATTTTTTATTTGATTATTTTTGTTTTTATAGTTTATAATATCAATTGATTTTATAAGTTTCAAGTTCTTCTGCATCTAAGAGAAATTGGAGTACATATGGCTTCATCGATTTGATGAAATGAAATAGGTTGTTAGCTAGTATATTTTCATTCCAATCTTTGTCTCTTGTTGCATTCCTTCATATACTATATGAAGGGACTTAGTAGACTTTGGAATTTGTAGCCTAAGATGAGTGACATTGATGTATTCATAAATGTATTGACACATCTCAATTCCATTGTTGAGAATTTTGACATAGTAAGAGGATCCTTTAGTGCATCTTCATATGGTTTCGAGAGTCTAGTTGGTGGTTATTTTTTTGATGATGAAATCATATTTAAATATAAACCAAAGTTGCATGGATACAGATAAGAATACAAAAACAAATACATTCATTTTTCAAGACCCTTAATATGTATGTGACAAGATCGACATTCATATATATATAAAACACAATTTTCTAAGTTATTAGAGGAGATTTTCATTACATTAGAAGCAATATGGACACACAATTGCTACATATTCCAAAATGTTTATATTTAAATATAATTTGATCATCAAAATAAAATTAAAAAACATTGATAGAATCACATGCTATCAAAAATATCATCATAGTTTTCTTGAAATTGGAGTTCTAGATTATGTAAATTTTTAAAAAAGTCAAGATAGTTGGATTTAGTATGACCACCAACTAGACTTTTAGAACGAAATGAAGATGCACTAGAGGATCCTTCTATGTCAAAATTTTTAACAATGAGATTGAGATGTGACAATGCATTTATGGATACATCAATGTCACTCATCTTAGGTTGCACATCCCAAAGTCAACTAGGTCCCTTCATGTAGTCTATGGAAGAATGTGACAAGAGACGAAGAATGAAATGAACATATACTAGTTGCCAACCTATTTCGTTTCACTAAATGGATGAATCCATATGTGCTCCAATTTTTGTTAGATGAATAAGAACTTGAAATCTATAAAAAAAATTGATATTACAAGTTATAAAGACAAACAATCAAATAAAAAATAAAATAAGAAACAATTTAAATTGGAATATAATTCATATAATGTTAAACTTGCGATAGAAGTTTGATAGCTAGTTTTGCAAAGATTTAGTTTTGGTACTATGGAAATTCCACCACTTCACATGGTACGTATATTTTATTTGCCATTGCATCAATGTTTGCATGATTTCCATCAAAAGATGCAAAAGTCCCAAACACATCTCAAATCTCCGAAACACCTCAAGGATTTGTAAACATATTTTTGAAGGTTTTTTTTAATATCTGTCAACTACTTCAACATCCATATTTGGTGGTCCTATTTGGCATTGCCAAAATGCCAGCATGGTAGTACTTGGGGTTCAAAACATCTGCCAAAAGTTGCAAAGGAGTTGTCAATATATCTCACCTCTTCTTGATTATCTCATATATTTGTTTGTAAAAAATTTCAAAGGGGTCTTGCTTTTTTGCTATGATTATGTCTCTAACTTGCTCTATCATTGTATCTATGCAATCATAGATGTCACCCAATATTGGCTTATTTGTGTCATAACGATGAATGAGGTATATTGGTTCAATGAAAGATAACAAGCAATCTACTTGAGTGTGCCAATCATCATCAACAATGAGTGCTTTGATATTATTCACTTTATCTGTTTGAGATTGCCTCCAAACTACCCAAATATCACTAATCACCATACTTTTTAATGCTTGTTTCATGTTCACAGGTCTTTTAAGAACGATGTGTGTGTGGCAAAACGAGTGTCAACCACCTTCAATTAAAAAATTATAATTTTAAAAAATTTAAAAAATATTTAAAAAAACCTAACATTTCATGAAAATGATATAAACAAAATATACTTTAAATTTAGAAAATTTACTTTTAGCAACTCTAACTTAGCAAATTGTCTATAAATAGCGTGGGACATGTGATGATTAGAAATAAACATTTGAATTTTTTTTGCTTCTTGATAAATCTTTTGTATCCATTGAATTTTGCCAATTTATTGTAACATTAAGTTTAAAAAAAGAATTGCACAAAGAATCCATCAAATGTTTGGAAATTTTGCCTGCATGACCAACCCTATTGCTATACATATTTTTGCATTATCTATGATCACCTGAACAACATTTTTTGGCCCCATTGACTTAATTGCTTCAATTAGTATATTGACAATAAATTAGGTATCTTTTTCATCAAACCTTGGATTCCAATGCTTTTAAGAACATTGCTCCCTTTGGGTTCATTACAATCACATTGATTAATGGTCTATTTTTGGCATCTTTCTATTGGTCACAAATGATGGAAACCCTTGATATTTTCCATGAAGCTCAAATCACTTGCAGTTGTTTGTCAATAATGTCTTTTTTTTAGCCAAAAGGGTGGTATGAACCTTCTCATAGCTTTGGGCTTTTATATCAATTTGGTGCCTCATTAATGGATTTGACCATCTATTGCCAATATGGAGAGCACACCACATTAAATGTAATTCCATTGGCATATAAGCAATGGACAATATTTTGATTTGTATTATCTCGACTTTGCAAATTAAATATTTTTTAAGAGGTCCTAAATTACTCTTGTGACTTGTAGATGTCTCTGAAGCTAATTCTAGATGCAAAAGGGGTTTATTTAGACTTAGAGCTGACCTTTTTTTTGATGCTTGAACACGATTATTAGCTTCTTTTTTTGTTGTTGATATTTTGCCATTTTCATAGGGGGAGAACCCCTTCCTTGGATGATCAACATTTGGATCAAGACATAAAACACACCCTTTCTTTATTATTTGGCAAAGGTGCCCATGAACCTTGGTATAAGAACCTCTATACTCTTTTAGGCACTCATGACATGTCTATTTGTAATCTCCACCACTTGGAATTTTGTCAAAAATGGTGATGTATTTCCACAATGTAGATCTAGGGTCTGATTTGATCCACTTTTTATTGTTTTTTGATTCTTCAACATCAGATGATGTCACGATTAATATCCTTAGTCTTGCAATAATTAGACTTTTAATAAAACATAAATAGTTATCAATTGATTTAAAAATCTAACTTTAATTATAATATATTTAATATTTATTATTTTAAGTTTAATTTCACAAAAAAATGCAAACTAGGAACCTGTTGTTAAATTGAAAATAACTTTCATATTTAAATCTAAATTAATTTAAATTTAAAATAAAATAGAACAAATAATTTCTTTTTTGGATCGGTAATAGGATTTTTTTATTGCATAAAAATAGACTTACATCACTAACTTCATTGTTTACATCACCAACCAACAATTCACTATTTGCCACTGTTCGAACAGAAAAGCATCTTAACATGCAAAGAGACAGACCAATAAACCCTACCTAACTTGTACCAGATCTACTACTTTCTGTAACTACCATGGATATTAAACCAAAAACTACGAACAGTCTTCAACCATCTACTAAAAACATACGAACAGATTTAATAGGGATTAACCCCCAAAAAGCCAAAATCGAATACCGTTCACATTCTAGTTCTATAAAAAACCAATAAAAACTACAAATTTATCTGCTACTACCCGCTTCACAGCCACCTCACTTTTTTGCTTTTGTGTTCCGCTTCCTTGCCTTCTTTCCTTTTGTTCCCTTGCGCCTTGCATCCGCTTTCACTTGCTCTTTCTTGCATTCCATCTCCTCTTTTGCTTGTGCTTTCGCCTCTTCAATGATGGCTTCCACTTTCATCATCTCTATAAAGAGCTTCAGTGCTTGCCACCCCAGCCTAGCTTCTTCCCTGCAATGGTGTTTGATTTTGTCCTCCGGCCACCACACGAAAGGTACACACCCTTCGGCTCCTTCCAATTCCTCATTTTCAAAACCTTCCCGAATGTCTAGGCCTTCACCTGGTATGGACCATTCAAGGATTGATTCTAACCCTTCCAAGAAATCCCTTTCCACAATTGTCTACATCAATTCTCGGACTGTGTTGGTCGTTTCTCCTAAGTCCAACCCCCATGCTACGATCAATGAGTATATATCCATGTTGGTCCTGTAACGGTGCCTCAGGTTACCAAAGGATTTCCCTATGATCATTTTCACACTTTGCACCAGCCTCTCGTCTGTGAAAAGAAACATCCCCATTAGCCTTTGATCAAAGGCTTCACCATAAAATGGGTGTAATTGCCTCTTCGAACGTAGCTTAAAGTTGGCCTCCATTTGTAGTTGAATGCAAACTACACCGACTCCACCACCACTCTCTTTGCTTGCCTTCTTCACTATGCCAAACACTATGATTATCACTGTTAATCGAGGGCTGAGTTGTGGTAATGCTCTTAACTCCGCACATACCAGCCTTAATTGCCCTCGTATTGAGGGTGCCACCGCTCCCATTCTCATCTCTCCTCTAGTCATGTCCACTTGCATCAACCTGCCCGCGTTCGTCCCTTCATTAATGCTTCGTCCTTGCCACCTTCTTGGCTTAATCCATAAAAATCAAATTTCTCAAATCTTCAATTTGTAGTTCACCAATTTCTCTAAAAGAGATGGCCCAATTTGACAAAATGTTTGCCTCTGAGTTGGCTTCTCTCCTTATGTGGCTAACAACAAAATCTTCGCATGTGTTTAATTCTTCCTTGATTTTTGCAATTATATTTTGTATGTGCCATGCTCCTATTTCTCCTTTCATTATTGCTTGCACAATAATGAGTGAATCTCCTTCCAAGTGTAGTCTTGATGCTCCCAATTTCTTTCCCAATTTAACCGCTAGCAATGCTGCAGATGCTTTAGCAATGTTATTCGTGACCTCCAACAGCTTCTTCGCTCCTAGAGTTACTACATTTCCTTCCCAGTCTCGAATAATGAATCCTACTCCTGAAGGTCTAGGATTCCCTTTTGAAGCTCCATCGAAATTTACCTTCCACCAGCCTTCCCTTGGCTTTTCCCAACTGACACCCAAAGCCAACTTATTAGTTGGTTTAACCCAACAAGGCCCCTTAACAGGCCGAGAATAAATATTTTTTTAATATTATTAATTAAAAATATATTAAAACTTTAAAATTTAAATATAAATAATTTAATAAAGTAATAATTTGAACTTTAAAATAATACTTTTTCACAAACAATTTTTTAAATCTTAATTTTAAAATTTGGCAAAAATAAAAAATATAATAAAGGAAAATAAATATAAATTATAATAAAAATAAATAAATATAAAAATTCTAATCAAGATTAATTTCAAAACCCTAACCCTTTAAGTTTAGATGAAATCTATGTCAGTGTATATTATCTCTTGCATTTACACGCACATGGATAATTACACATAGGAGTTAAGCTTGATTAGGAGTACTAGTTGAGTAGGAGTCCATCTATAGTCTCATACTATTTTTAGCCAGTCTTAATTAAGTGGACATGACTATTTTGGCTCTACTAAATTTAGATGACTATTGGCCTATATATGTACTTAATATTGTGAGTTTAATATTCTATTCAGCTATTGTTTTGCATATTGTGTGTTTTTAATTAATCTCATAGGTAGGAGTGCATTTGTTTAACTTACGTGGTTCACCAATACAAGCATTCATTCCAGTGATATGACTACATATTAAAAATTTAAAAGTAGAATCATTAAATATGTATTATAATTTATTATGGTTTAGAATACACATTCTTAATATATATCGTTATTCTAAATGTGTAGAAGGAAACAAGGAAATGATAGCATCCAAATTCCAATATAAATATGTAAGATATAATTTAATATTTATAATAAATATTGAAAGTTGAAAGAAAAATATGTTATTTTGAAGCATGATTAATTTCTCAAATATTGTTGAATAAATGAATAATATTTATCAGAGGGAAGATAAGGAAAAGAAGATTTGATTGTATCATTTTCAAAGAGAAATGAAAGAACGATAAGTCCAATATAAAATCTACAAAATTAAAAGAAAAAGAAATAATATATAAACAAAGTATAATAAATTTATAGTACAATTACAAATACAAAGTAAATAAATTATAAAATGCTTGTAGAATAAAATAATAGAACATTGTACTATATGGAAAAGAAAATGCTATAGTAAAAGAATCAAATGCTACAACAAATAAAATGTTGTCTATTATTAGCAATGTGCAATTATAAAAGATTTGAAGTATATTTCCTACAACATAGACAAGTATTGATGAATAAAATAGTACACACTTGTTAGGATGGTTATATTTATGTGAGAATAGAAAAATATGGCATCTTGAAAATTGATCATGGTGCATAAATCCAAAAGCTTGGACACTAGTTGTATTGATGAGTCTACCAAACATTCCTTTTGATTTGATTGGAATCTCAATTATTAATTGTAAATTGTGTGCTCAATGTGAATAATTCGGAAACAAATGGCATAGGGAAAAGTGGAAAATTCATCACATATTTGTAAGGTTGCATTGGTGGTAAAAGAAGCACCCAAAAATGCCTTGAAAATGCAAGGAGGGAGAAATGCCTAGCAAAGCTAGCAAGAAAACCGCTTGAAAAAATCACACAAGAAAACTACCTAGGAAAGTCGCACAGGAAAAATCATGCAAAAAAAAAGTTAAAAAAATGCCCACAAAACAATTGCTGTACTAATTCATTATGCTTAGGTTTATTTATAATCAAAACCACTAGTCTTTTCTCACAAATTTTAGATTTTACAGCAAATTTTTAAAGATTCGACGCTTTTTTTTTATAGAAATTGAATCTTTACGAATTCAACACAGCTAAAAAGCACAATATTTTAGAGATGTGCGGGTATGGTATCCATGCTATATTGTATCCATATGTGTACCAAGTATGGTAGTGCGTGTAACAGGGGAGGGGGTGGCATATCTTGCAACTTTGATATAAACATTTTGGAATATGTAGCAATTATGTGTCCATATTGCTTCTAAAGTAATGAAAATCTACTCTAATAACTTAGAAAATTGTGTTATATATATGGGTGTGTTTGTTTTTATGAATGTTGTATCTTGTTGTATCCATATGAGGGGTCTTGAAAAATGGCCATATTTGCATCTGATACTGTATTTGTGTCCATGCAACTTTGATTTTTAGGAAACTGTGTAAAGGAGAGCCAAACTCATCAAATCGAGAACTTGAAGTCGGTGTATAGGTGTGTGCCTTAGAGAGGAGTATCGTTTTGCCTACCACCAAAGGAAGATTTGCTTACACACGATGAATGAATTAGACACACTTTTGCAAAGGAGTCAAATCTTGAAAAAAAATGTCTCTGGTGTATTGGTGTGCACCAAGAGTCTAGTACATGCCAATACAAAGAGAATCTAGTTCAAATAGTTGAAAATTTTTCTACAGCATATTGACGCGTGCTAAGAGACTAGTGCGTGCCAATACAAAGTAACTTGGGTTTAGTCAAAATTTCCCTTCAATGTATAGGTGTGTCCCTAGACAATGGCATGTGCCAATATAAAGGTGGTGGATTTTTGAAAGTTTCAAGTCTAGTATATAGGTGTGTGCCTGGACAATGGCACGTGCCAATACAAAGGAGGAAATGTTGTAATTTTGCCTAGTGTTCAAGTGCGTGTCTCAGCTTAGATGTGCACCAATACAAAGCAATTTTTTTTGTCAACCCATATTCAGGTGTACTTGGATAAGGAAACACCTATACAAAGGAGGGATGAATGAGTAGATTTGCAAGGATTTTTAGAGGGTTAGTTGTGATAAGAGGAAAAGTTGGAATCGTAAATAATATTTAGAGCCGCTTGATGAAAAGTCTATTTTTAGCCAATACCATTTTCAAAGAGAAGAGCTTATTCAATGATTTGCTATTTTTAACTAGTGCTATTTTTAATTTTTTCTCTTTATAACTCAGAGTTGGCTATTCTTTGATCATCTACCTTATTGTGCAAGAGAAGAGAGCTTTTAAGGGATATTTATAGTAGTTTGATTGCCAATTCAATTGACAGTTGCATGATTGTGATTTTTAAATTAGTGGATGAGATAATTTCTAATAAAATTTGCATGTCATGCAAATAGTCATAGTTAGGGTAGAAGTGTAGTTAAATTTATTTATTTATTTTCATGCAATTGTTTGTAAACAGTATATATAAGTGCTTTTTAAATTTTTACACTTAGTGAGGAGGAAAATAAATTGATGAATGGAAATTATCATGTTTGCATATTGTTGAAATTCTTGTAAATCTCAAAATCTCAGTTTTCTGTAAATTTTTGTTGCAGTCAATTGTTGTGTATTTATCTGTGTTAGATTTGATTCATATAATGGATTGAGTTGAAAGTACTGTTGTTATATGTCCTCCCTGACAACTGTATTTTTTGTAGTGTTTCTCTGAGTTTTGGTGATGGCAATTTTTTCCAGATTATAGGGACAGTGGAGGGACGATTATTAAAATGATATTCAAATTTTTAAAATAGATATAAGTAAAAATATCTAAAAATATCTAAAAATAACATAAACAAACTAAAAGATGCTGAAATCTTAAAGAGTAAGAACAATAACAATTCATTGATTCCATAATTCATTTAATAGATACTGCAATTATAGAAATAGTGTAACAAATATAACATAACACGCATAATACAGTATAACATGCTTACTATCAACTCAAGTATAACGAATCTATATCAACTTGAGTATAACAAACATAACATTAACTTGCATATGCTAATGTGATTCATGAAAAAATGTTTGTTTAATTCTTAGACTAGAACTGCTGGTTTCATCTATTCTCTCCGAGATTTTTCAGCATCTATTCTAATACTCAAGATCTAGCTCATGGGTGTGTGGCATCTGAGGTAATTGTGGGGTCAACTAAAGTGGTAGTGATCCTTGGTGACTGCTGTAATGGCTGCCCAGTCTTTTGCATTGTGGTGGTAATGGTAGCTAATTGCAAGAATCAGCTGTACACACAGTCCTCCAAATCAGCTGGACTTCCTCTGCTTTCATTTCTTTCTGTGAACATTGTTTTCTACTCTGAAAGTAGCCTTTCCCTTTTTCTTCCTTACACTCAAAGATGCTTTATTGCTTGTGTGCTGCTGAAGATGCTACAGTTTTCCCACCACGCCCCTTCTCATCACAAGCTTTTTATTTTCTTTCTTCATCTTGTATGTATTATTTTCACATTGGGTTCATCATTTTCATGCTTAATTACTCTTTGCCTTCCATCCATTGCTGGACTTCATGTATTTGCTATCTTATTTTCAACTTTTAGTTCTGGAACCTGTAGAATAGGGTAAAATCATGGGAAAAGGCAGTAATCAATAGTACCAACTACCAAATACGTAAAACTCAAACCCTAAAGACCCTAATCCAACAATGAAGCACAAATGAACATAGAAACATAAACAATAATAAAGCAATATTACCAATAATTCCTATGCCATGGTTGAATCACCTTCATTGCTCTTCTCCATTTTGCTTTATATGCTTGCTTGCCCTCAAATTTTGAGTATGCAACAATACGCCTAGTGATAGTGATAGCAAAATATCAAAGATAGAAGTAGTGGTTGTTGCCTTGAAATGAAAGTGATACGTCTCTTTTATAGAAAACCAAATTTGAATGAAGGGCCAAGATTGAAAGATGAAGAATGATGCTGATCAATGGATGATATTGCTTAGAGAAGCAAGGAAATAGGGTTAGGGCAAAATTAGGGTTTAGTTAAGGATGGATGGTAGAGATTAAAAGGTGATAAAACCTTATCAAGGGTGGAAATTAATTGAGATGAAGAGATAAGAATGGCATGGAAAAAAGGTTGGCACAGAAAAGAGGTTGCTGGAGTAATTAAATAATTATAAAATTATTTAATTTAGGAGGGAAAGTGAATAATTAAATAAAAATGATTATTTAATTATAGAAGAAAGGGAAAAGGTTGACTTTTAATTAAAATAACAATTTAATTAAACATGGAGGAAAAGGACAATACTAAATAATTAAAATAATTATTTAATAGTGGAGGGAAAGGTGGAAAATAATTAAATAAATATAATTTATTTAATTACGGAAGAAAAAGCTAATGAATAATTAAACAATTAATAATAATTATTTAATTATAGTAGAAAAGTGAAAATGAATAATTTAGTAAATAAGAATTTATTTAATAATTTACGTAATTAAATAAATATAATTTGTTTAATTATTCAAAAGGAAGAATAAAAGGGAAAAGTGAATTAATTAAATAATTAAAATTATATAATTAATCGAAGAAATATGACTTTAAACCATGATCAAATAATTCAAATTATTCAATTATGTAGGGGAAGAAGGGAAATTGATGGTGAAAAATAAGGTTTGCAAGCTTAGGACATTTTTCAGTGTCTACAGAACCTTCTAATTCTACTGCTGTAACTTACCTCCTAGTTGGCATTTCCATTGAGCAGCTTTTTACCAATTTTGTTCATGCTCCCTGGCCAAAATATAGTAATGCAGGCTATGTATATTAGTGTCCATTGTAGGGTGTGACAAGGGGGAGACCTGATGTCCTTGGGACAGTTGAGGGATATCATGATGCCCCTTGGCAGTCCTAGGGATGTCAGAGAATCTCCATTACCTGCATAGAAAAGGGGATGCCCTAGAAAGATGCAAAAAAAGGAAGGACGGGGGGTGGGGGGAGTGGCGGGAGGTAGTAGTGGGAAGGAGAGTGGGGTATACTTTCTTGACATCTTGAAATGTCCAAGGTGTTTGAGATGGGTAGCTAGGCCTTGGGGAGGTGTCTAGGCTGATTCATTGCATCCTTTTGGGAGTAACAAGGCAGGAAAATTAATCTGTATATCCTTTGCTTTTGCCACAACTTTTTTCACCAAATCTTTCATATGTTTTTCAATGTATTGTTCAACATATGAACACAACATAGGGTCCAAAAAATGTGCTTGTAAGCACCCTCCGCCATCATGCCAACTAACTTCTAAACACTTGTTGAATTGGTGACCACCTTTACAAATGTTTGAGGCTCCAACTTCTTGTTGGATTCCTTCAAAATCTAAAATTGGAAGTCTACATCCATTTGCTTCCTTGAGCAATCAATAGTTCTAAGAGAATAAGAGTCAGCTACACAAATGACCATGATATTGATTAGTGGCCAATGTCTAATACATTCATGATACTTTAGTTTTTTGTACTTAGCTAGGTTTGCCACATAGTCGTTGTCAACAAACTCAATTGTGAATACTATCTCCCAAGGAGAGTGGGGGCAGAGGTGGTGTGAGGACATACGAGAAACAATTGTTTGTTTTGTTTTAACATGTTCCTAAATAAGGAGAACATGCTACATGAAATGGGATGGCATGGAAATAAAAAATTGGGCAATTGAATCATTGGCCTCTTCCTATGATTGCACATTCAACATCCTTAAACTTGCTTTGAAATATGCTAACCAATTTTTTCGATAAATTAACACATCACAACCAGCACTTAGCCAACTTGATTAGCGTTAGCTCCAAATAGAAAACCAAACTTGAAAGAACTACTCAACGTCAAGAATGTGCACTCAAGATCCCACTGAGGGCGAGGTGCTAACATATGACGGAGTGTTTAATTGAAAGCTAGAAATTAATAGGCGGATAACCAGCCATGAAGAGCATTTCCACACTACCACCAAACAGTGGGGGGAAAAGATTACAATTAAAACAATTCATCCGCTGCAGCGGGCATCCACAAAGTTGTGGGGATTCACCACTATGAAAGTGGGTACAAGAGTGTTACAATCAAATTATCCACACTGGCGGTAAACCATCCAAGGGTACTTATGTGAGAAGAATAAGAATTAATTGCAGCAATTAAAACTGGAACAGTACTACTATTTACAGTTTGTACAAATAAGAAATGAGCTGCAAATTACAAAGAATTACAATAGTCTTCAAACACATGAGTAATAGATGGTCTCATACAATTATTTAACTCTCTAACTGCTGATAATGAATCAAAAATCAGAACTTTCAAAGGTCTGATACAGAAAACAGTAAACTGGAAATGTCAATCTGCAACTATGAAATTCAATGAAATGTTCATAACTCACTTAATTCGCCTCCGAATTGAATGCCGTCTTTTGCTGTGTCTTCTTAGAAGGTAGGCGAACATATTCTGATCATCAAACAGCAACCAAACAGCAAGTATATTTCTGGCACAATTCCCAAAGCTTCCATGAATGGTACGGCCCTCTTCAAGGGCGATTTTGGCATAAAAAATCAGAATCTTCAAATTTAAATCTCAAACTTTGCAAGAGGGGGCGCCTTGGCATAGCAAACACTCAGCAAAAATACCCATAATCATAATAAATTTATTCTAAGAGATGCATTCGAATTTTCACTTTCAGCTGTGTAAGAATCAGCAACTCAAAAACTGGAATTATCATCAAAACTTCTTCAGTTGAGCACAATCTGCTAGTCTGGATGAGAAGCAGCGAATTCCAACTAGATGTTGTATTTCAAACATGAAATTGGATAATTGGCTAGGAGGTAGCATCCTCGAAGCAAGATTTCATTTGTCATTCCGACAGCATAACAATATGATAACATGAATGGATGAAATGCTGGAGCAAAAACCCTCATTAAATAGAAACTCACAAACTCTTCAGATTCCTGAGAAGGTTCACCAAAAGACAAAGGAGTCTTTTCAAATTCCCAAAAACAATCAACTTCTCAAAATGGCGTCCTTTTTGCTTAATAAGAATTTCACTTTATTTTAAAATTCTCTCTTATTAAAGTGGCGTCCACTTTTCCCAAGGCATAATGTTCTTATTAATAAATAATAAACCTCTTCATGAAGGCGTCACCCTTCCAAGTCCCCTTTTTTAAAACACAACTTAAGTTGTCTTACTAGGCCAAGGGGTCAACTGCAAAATATAACCTTGATGCCTTTATTCAACATAAAAATGCCTTAAGAGGTCAAACATGAACTGCAAATAAATGCTCCAACTGGAAATGAAGTACTGAAAGCTGACAAACTCCATACTGCTTAAAATAGAATTTACTATAAATAGTAAACTCTCAAGGAACAAATTAACTGAAACCCTAATTTTACCTCACACAAGCCTACAAAGCTTCCGGAATAGGTGATGAGTGTTAGAACAGATTCCGATGAGAAGGGGACATTACATTGGCGTCTCACTAGTCTTCCTCTCTCTTTCTGTACAAACCCCAGCATTGACAACCGTGGATGGTATAGCCGATTGTATAGACTATACTAGCATATCTTTACATCTTGCTTCACCCTCCATAAACAATTTATTTACCTATGCCTTCTTAGCTATGGTTATCTTTTCACAAATCTTAACCCCATGCCTTGTAATACACAAAAAGTGACGAGATATCTTGGTGTAACTTCCCCTAAAATCTTTGTTGCACAAATGATACAACCAAACTCTATTGCCCCACTGAATTTTTCCTTTAATCTTTGTTTAAACTCTAAAGTTGTTATACATTGCAAACAAAGTTTAGTGGGTTGAAAGGGTTCTTTGCATAAGGTCTTAAGAGGATGGAAGGGCATTCCAATGGGTTATGTAGCTGTCCCACTTCACCCACACCACTCCCACACTCCGAGGAACTCTCAACTCTTATTTGTTCATTGCCAATGTTTTCACTACCCTCACTGCTGCTTATGTTTGAGAAAAAATGGAGTGCAAACTGAAAAAAGAAAACAAAATTGAAAATTAGAAAAGTGCCTGAATCGCTAACTCTCTTCCTTTAAATCTTTATATTTGAGAAAGATAAAAAGAAGCCTATCTCACTGCCTGTGCTTTTCTTCTCCTCCTTTACCACTCCTCAAAGTTCATTGCTCAATACACACAATATCAAAAAAATCAATGAATGCGATGCATTTGGCTTCTGAGTCATGCTTTCAAAGACAGGACCGTTAGGCTTAACTTTAGGGTTTTGAAGGGGATCCCTACCTCGCTCAATTTTTCATTTTCTTATAATCAAAGTAGCAATCTTTTTTATCAATATGATCTATGGCTAGGGATGACCAGCTGTCTGTGGACGTCCCTGGATGGCAGACTGCTGTTTCAGACATTTCTGGGTAGGCAGCAGGGATAGGGGATGGCCTTGGGACGTTTCTGATTCATCCCTGCATCCTCGAAATGTCTTGGGTATGGGGATGGTCAGAAAAGCCCTGTGGATGCGTTCCCATGTATTATTGGTGATAATTCTTTATCTCATAAAAAGACCTTGTAAATGCGATGAAAGAGAACATCAATCTTCTTAAAATTAGATTTTTAAAGCAGGTATCAGTTCAAGAAAAGATATAAACTGAAACTGTTTTTACAACAACAAATGTCCATTCCTATTTTTCATGGGTGCACTCTGACATACTAAAACTATGCTTTGTTCTTATTCGGGCAAACTGATCATTTTAATCCTAGTTGATGTATTATCTCTTAGTGAAAATGTAGAGGACACAAGGAACACTTTGAAATAGTATTAAAACTTATTCCGACTATGTAAGTTATGTTTCAGTAAAATTCTTTCAAAAACATTAGGTTTAGTAATAAAGTGAAGATTATAAATCAAGTTAACAAATGAAAAGTTGATAATGTATGTTTAGATATCATTATTAGTTTTTTCTTGAGGAATATTTACTCAAAGTCTCTTATGTCGTGTGCCAAAATTAAAGTGGAAAAAGTCCTCCAAGCTGAGTGCAGTGGTCGAGATGAGTTATAGCTATGCAAACCACTGGGATTTGAGCTTGAATGGTTTTAGAGTACCATTAATTATGTGAGGGTAAAGAGTTCACCCCCTATAATTAATTTAAAAATGATTAAACTTAAAGTGGAAGAAATATTGTACCAAAATAAAAGTAATGCATTGAAATTGAAATTTGTAGAATATTCTAGAGTCACTGCAATAGTTAATTAAAAGCTGATTACAGTGGAAGAAATATTTTACCAAAATATAAAGGTCATGCATTGAAATTGAAATTTTGTAGAATATCCTAAAGTCATTGCAACATTTTTCTAAGACAGTCTTGATGTTTTGGGTCCACCTTTTTAATCCATCATTAGGAGAAATAGTTTTTTATTCCATACAGTAAACATATGGTATATTAAATAATATCTCATACTTTTGTCTGCTTGTGGTGACCTAAACAATAACCTTTACCTTTGCCTTTGTATGATATGAGGCCAAGTGTTTGACATTTCAAATGTACCCGTTTCTAAAACCTTAGCAATTAATATTTTATGTTCCATTCTTACGCTTCTCTTGCTTCTCTTTGTTTACCCTTATTTCTAAAACTATCATATTCAAATTACCTAGAACTTTTCTAGTGAGAGTTTCTCTATTTCTGTGTTCATCACTGTAGTTAGCTTTAACATGCAACCTAGTATCCTCATGCAAATATGGTGTGTAGATCTCAGAGTGCTTTTCCAATGCTGACTGTTCCAACCAATTGTGCATAAATTCTGCAGTATGCCCTTCAACCTTGCTTGCAGTGATTGACCTCTTTCCACAGTGCATTAATCTCTGCATGGAAATGGAATTTAGTCCTACTTTGTCAAGTCTTCAATTCTGCAGATCCTTGGTCCTGTACAGTATGTCTTGAGGTTGTCAAATGTGGTAAAAATCATTGTGGAGCCCTTTATGTAAAGTAGCGTGATCATTGGTTTTCCTTCCCCATCCTGCTCTCGTGTTCTTCCTCTGCTCTTTGGTTGTTCATTTGTTTGCCTTCTGTATTGCTAGTCATACTTGTCTTTTGTTATACCAATTGCCTTGGATCCAAGACAAACTCTAGCTGTTTTAAAAATTTAACACAAATCTTTTTACTATAGATAGCTGTCATCTTTTTTCTATTTTAAAAATATTTCATCTGGTTTTAGTTTTCCAACTTTTTCCATGCCATGTCAATGTAGTGTAAATGGAATGCTACTATGTTTGGAGATATTCGTATCAATTTATACTGTAAAGATCCTGATTGACATTTTCTTGCTTCAAATTTGAGTTTTGCCTGCTTCTCAAATATGCGAAAGGCATTATGGAATGACTTCAATTATCAAGAAGAAACTACATTTTTATGAATATGTCCATAAGGCCGCTGCTTTTGTATACTATGGGCAGAGTTTTGGAAGGAGTCAAACTTGCAAACTAGAATATTATTGCCCCCCCAACTCTCTGCATTGAAGGTATTTTTTTGATGCTTCTAGATCAAAGCTTTTTGAGAAGATAAGACATGACATACATCAGATGCATTGCCCTGTTTAATATACCATATATTTAGTAGTTTAAAATAGTGAAGGAACATAACCTATTGCACACACCATTTCATTGTTTTCAGCCTTGCCTAGAATAAATATTTCTGTATAAGACAATGCTTAGTAATAGTCACCATCAACATAGCAGAACCTATTGCACATACCATTTCATTGTTTTCAACCTTGCCTATGGATATATGCATTAGTATAAAATGATGTGAAATTTGATCACTCTCAATATAACTATATCCTCATGTAGATCTCCAATACAGGGTGAAGGAATCAAATGTGTGGTCAAAGTTCAAATTACTGGAGGATAGCTTGAGATTGGAGACTCAATTCAAAGTACAAACCAAGCATAAAAATGTTTGATGACATTCAATTATGGTTTTGATGATACCATGTCATCACTACTTTTAAGTATGGGGTTTTTAAAAATTGAGTGCAAAAAACTTACTTTCTTTGTCCTGTAGGAGGAACTCTTAATTGTAACAATGATTTTGGTAGTGTGACTGATTGATGACTAATGCCACATCACCCATTGAATGCTTCATTATGTGCTAACAAATGGAAGAACAGTTATTGTGCATTCAAGCAACTATCTTTTCTCTTTTGTCTAACAAGTTGTAAGGCTTTAAAATATGGATTTGGATTTGTGGGCAAAAAGTATGGTTAGTGGTGGATGGCATTGATGAACCTGCTAGAAGTGATCTGCGACCTTTTATTGTCTGGATTACTGCTAGTTTGACCAACAATTTTTATTGTTGAACCAAAAATGTTTCATGCACTACAGTTAACCATTCTGCCAAATTTCTTTGTTAGAAATTTCTTAGGTATGATGTTGAGTGTTTCTGAGGGTGGGTTCAAAGTTGGGTTTTTGCTCACTTTCATACATTATGTGATTGGATGTTGACTGCTATATGATTATTTACAAGTATGAACAAGAAAGCAAGAGAAATTATCTTGATTTCCATATGACCAGGGTAGATCTATGGGCCTTAAGAGTACAAGTTACTAGAGAAGTGAATGTATTTGGCTGAACTTTATATAATTCACTATCACAAATTTTCATTTATGCTAACATACATTTAGCTTAGTGGGTTCCATAGCTTAGTTGGAAAGTATGCTAAACATTACAATGCAAAGGATAGATAACAGCATTATATCAGCAATGAATGGTAGCTTTTTAGCAAGCAAGAGTAGTAAACTGCAAGCAAATGATGATGTTACAATACCAAAATGATTGAACATAAACCTTGGTCTAAGTTAATCATCAATGGTCACTCTTTCAATGATACTTTTTTATAATAATATCAATGGTCACTCTTCTCTGCTGTAATGTTCCCTCTTCAGAACCTCCTACTTGTTATGAACTACTCTAATCCAGGTACTCTCTAAGCTTTGTATACTATCTCTTGTGCAAAGCCTTAGCTGAGCTGGTCTTACTGGAGTATAGGATAACATGGAATGCTGTGCAGAATCAGCTATTTCTGTAGTTTTGCTGATCCCTGTTGGAAATTTGAATCATGAGATCCATAAGATTTTGGAATTAACAGTTTTGTTCCATATATGAGGTAAAGGGTGCATTTTTATGGTTTCAAACTTTCAACAGTGTGAACCCATAAATCAAACTGTGTGGGTTTTTCAATCTATCCAGTTCAATCTGCAAGTCTCTACAAGTCTTTATGATGTGCTGCCAATCCATGGTTCAACTTTTTGATCCCCACCTTCACTGCCATCTTATGTATGTGTATATGAGTAATTTACGCTCACTTAACCAGCTCATACTGATGAGTAACCATTTTCTTTGAATCTGATTTAGTAGCTTTCTTCTCTGCCGTAATATTCCCTCTTCAAAACCTCCTACAACCACCAGCAAGGATTTAGCGTGTGCATCTAAAATTCCAGCCAGGCATATATACACAGCATGCCGCACGTTTTAAGATCCTCTTAAAACATTGTGCAACATTCTAAAACATAGTGCAGCCATAGTAAAGGATGGTGTAGCATAAAGAAAGGATAGCACAAGCTTTCAAAGGCTAGGTCATAATGATATGGCATAAGCAATAAGGGTAGCAAATGAAATATTAAGTAATTTTATTACAATTAAAGTTTATTTTAATAATATCAATCAAAGGGTATTTGATGAGTTATGTCTGTTTGAGGAAAATTCTATTTAAGAGAGGTCAGGCAAGGAGGAGGAGGCATATTGAGAAGACATTCTATTATCTGATTTTTTCTCCTTGGTGGAGCCTTGGACTTTGGTTTAATCAACCTGAGGACATAAATCTCTAGGTCTAGAATTAGAGGATAGGAATCCCGTGATTTCCATTACTGGGTTAGTGGAAGAAAACCCCTGATCTTGGGGCAATCTCATCCAGAGATTGCTTATGAGCTTCTAGTTTACAGTAATTTGTGATTCATTGTATAATCATTCTGAAGCTGAATTGTGATATATTGTGATGCCGTGGCTTATTGTTAAAGGCTGAATTCATTCTTGAACAGTCTGAAATTGATGGGTGGCTAATGTCAGTGTCAGTATCTGATAGTAATAGTGCTGACTGTTCGGATTGCAGGACATACAATATTGGTTGTGCTGCCTTATTTTCAGCATGATTGGTGGCCGACCATATTTGCGAACATGGGTTGAGGCTATTCATTCAATCAGGCTGCTGCCTTATGCTGATTTGTGCTGTTCATAGTATTGACTGGGTTGACCCAAATTTATCATGGATGTGTGACTGCCAACTGCAGTTTTCTTTATCATATTAGTTACAACAATCTAGTCGCTCCAGTTTGGGCCAGAACTGAGCTGTTTGGGGTCGAAAAATCTCCTTGTGAATAAATGGATTTATTGTTTTTGGGTCGCATCCTGCAGGGCTTTTTACTTGCATGTTTGTTTTACATTTCAAAAGATGTCTTTTCCATCATACATAATTTCATTATTACAATTGTATAGCAGTTAATAATATTCAGTTTGTTTGTTGAGCTAACTAAGAAATTTGTTGAAGAAAAATTGAACTTAATGAAATATTACAAAATATTCCCTCCGGGATATTAATAAAAAAATAAATGGGATTATTACATCTGTCACATTTGTTTAACTTCCTCGAGATCCAATTCTACTTGAATCTTAGCACTACTTACTTATTTTGCTTCCTCGTCTATCATTTTGAACCAGTTGATTTATACATTTGCTAATACATTGAACAGAAAGAGAGAAAATAAATTGTATTAATGTGTAGGAATGACCAAAATAGATCAAATGGTCTAACATACAGCAGGTAGAGAGATATATTGATAAAACTTATTCATGATTTCATTGTTTTAAATTGGAGGTACAGTTCTAGTTGTACCTTATATTGGTTTGATTGTTGTCTGTGAAAAAATGCAGGCTTTCTTGCTATTGCCTTATTCCTTGTTCCCTGTTCTTGTAGTAATTGGTTGACTAACTTAATTCAATCACATTTAATTTGTTGTTGAATTTCCCCTGCTGTTGCTATTTCAACTGCATGGCTGAATGGACCGCTTCGTTCACCAATTGTTGGAATGGTGTGATATCCTCGGTTGGCCCAAATAGTGATAAGTCATAGTCATATCTTTTTTGTTGAACAATGGTTATTTAAATGAAGGTATGTTAAACCTCAAATTTAGCAGCTATTTCCTTTAAAAAATTTGTCTTCCTGAAAAGCCACATCTGCAAATATTTTTTGCCTTTCTTCTGCATTCATGGTGTTTTTAGGTATTGATATAGGTTTATATTTTTTTAACACATCATATTATATAAGGCTAAATTGCTTACCTTTAGGTTATGATGATGTTGCAGCTTTCTCAGTAATAGCATTACACACTGATTTGGTAGATGGTGGAGGCATGGCTTTTTGCTTTAACTGCCGATATAGACGTTGTCTTTTCTTTGTCTATTGTCGCCACCACATTCCCTGCCAAATCAGATCCTCCTTCAGGATGATGCTTAATTTTTCAAGTAAGAATTTTCTTGTCTAGCTTTGTGAGTTTCATGGGGAATCAATCCACTTCTTAACAGCATTGTAGAAATATATCCATTATGATCTGAGTGTATGGTGAACAGTGAAATTCACCAGTTGGATTCTGCGTATGGTGAACAGTGAAATTCACCAGTTGGATTCGGCTTACACATAATCAATTGTTTATGTATCCTTGTGGCAGTGTATTCTCCCCAGTAATAATTCTTCCCTCTTACAATTCCTGAAACATCTAACAGATGCCAGAACGACACCTTACAATTTCATTCTTTTAGCAGCAACCTTGATAGGGTTAAACCAGCTACTGCTGTATTAACTTTACAAGTCATGGTATCCACATAGACACCATGTTGTTTAATTATAGTTTCTGGTTGAGATGACAGCTATATTTCCAAAATTTCTTTATCTCCTATTTTGGTACCGGCTGATTCTGACAACTTAACCTTCATTTGGCAAGATAAACATTGTATGTAACAGCTGCACATTAATTCTTAGCTCCTCACCATTTTTTAAGGAATCCTTAGTTTCATCATAGTTTGCTACCAGGGATTCATGTTAGCTAGGGTCAGTATTCTTTACTGTGATGTCGATAACTGTATGACTCTAGCTTTCTTCAACTTTGCACAACATTCTTTGTAGCTTCACTTTTAAAATAGTTTCTTTAATAAGTAACAACTTTCCATATCGAGCCCTCATGCTTCTCTGTTTTTCATGTTTCATATGTTTCTCCCTCTCTGTTTTTGTTATTACCCCTGCAGGAATCTGCCATATAGGTAACTGTTGCAGTTGTTTGTCCAGCTGGAGAGGGTTACCACTTCATAGATGCGGGCAGCATGAGATCTTGTGATTGTTCTTTTTTTCCCTATTCCACCTAAATTTGTTCTAACTTCTGGTCATATGTCTAGTTCACTTTAGTTTGCATGTTTTCCTTTTGGACAATCCTGTTGTTCTGCAAAGTCTGATCTATAAATTATTGAATGTCAATGAACCATGAGCATGCAAATTTCCATTTAGCTTTTTGATTAGTTAGTGGCTTTTCCTTTATTAATGTTTCCTATAATTTGTTTGGTGCACTTACAAGAAAGACATCAACTGCCAATCTTTGCTCTGTCATTGTTTGGTGGTCACCAAATGTTTTCTTCCTTCAGAGGTTGCCAGTCATCCAAATTTGTGCTATTCTTAATTAACTTGATTTGCTCCCAATGGCACCTATCTTGTGTTAGTGATGCCAGTTATTTTTCTATAGATTCCTTTGCTCTGATGGTGACCATCCTTACATTATTTTGTTCAGTAATCATCATTTGAGGTATTAGTCGCTCCTTAGTTGTATTTTGTCAGGTGTTTGCCATTGAGCTATATCATGTGTCCGTCACTGCACATAACAGCATTTCGCTTTGAGGTCTTAAATCTATATTTGGTTTTTCCTTTGTTTCTGTATGGCACTTGCTGGTTGCATCTGTTTTTTCGTCTGTTAGTGGCTTTGTTTCATTCAAATTTGGTTACATTGTTCAGAAGTCATGCTTGCCAACATGTATTAAGGATTGTGATCTTATTTGTAAAAGTAAGGCAAATAACATATCTAGAGTTTATGACTCTGTAAGAGCAAATATCTTATCCTCCTTTATCTGAAACATCTCAATAAATTAACAAAAGTATATATTTGAAATAGGAAATCACAAAAACACCTAGTAGTATCAGAACCTAAATTGAAGCAGGGCACAATATGAAGATCTGTCGTTACTTTAATAGGATAGGCCAATGGTAACCTATACTGTAGTGTAACTGATTGTATTTTTGAGTCCCACTGATCTACTCCAATCGTTTGAGGTGATTAATATAATCTCTCTCTTATCGCAAGGACCCCATGTTATAGAAAGGATTAAGGTACAATAAAAGTTGTTATCAATTTTGAATGGCTTGATAAAACTACTAGGTTCTTGAATTTGTAGTTAACTGGAAAGAATATATTATTATATTCGTTAAACTATTACACTGTAGGTTAGGAGTTCCAGATAAATGCCTCTTGAATCTTTTCAAGCTGGCTAATTTTAATACTTTTTTTAGTTTACATTGTGACTAGATATAGCCTATGATTAACAGGTAAAGAGAGGAAATGAAAATTTCTTATGGTATATTTGGAAATTAATCTTCACAATACCACTTCTTGCAAGACTTTGCTTGTAGGAGTACCCCTTTTTCTTTAGGAAATTAGAAGTGTCATTTGTTAGAATTTTTGATAGCAAACTTGCCCTTGGTCTGTTTAAGTAGAGGAATGACAGTGTAACATATTTACTCTTTTGCTTTGCTCTTGAGGCATGTGTACCTTGCCCAAAATGCACCCGTCCCCTATATACACACTGAATATACACACCAGTCAGGCATGTCTGTATTAATATTAACTCATGCTCATAGATATATGTATTAAAGAACATCATAATTACTATTCAATTACCTATGCTTACAAAGGTTCTATAATGTCTATAATGAATGCCTAGTCGATGTTATAAAATGAATGTTTGAAATTTCCTTATATTATAAAATTTTCCCTATTTTTAAATAACCGTCCCTTGTCCAAGGGGTTGAGCTTAATTGGTTAAAGCATTGATTTCTCATTGTGGAGACCCAAGTTCAAATCCCATAAAGGACATCTAATATAGAATTCTAAGTTGTGGCTCTTGGTCTTCCATAGTTGGCTTCTAATATGAAAGTGGTTTCTAAATAAAAGTGGATTTCTAAGTTGTGAATCTTGGTCTTCCATAGGTGGTTTCTATTGTGGTTGCTCGAAAGGAGCTGATATTTGCCTCATGGTTGTGCTTCGCAAGAGCTTGTAAGTTTCTCATGTTGATGCTCATATGAGCAAAATAATTGTAAAAGATGATCAATATAAAAAAAATAGCCGTCCCTTGGTGCCCCCTAAAAGATAGTCTTAAAAAATATCTGTCCCAGAAACGCATCCTCCCATCCCCTGCCGTCACTTTTATTTTCTTGTGTTGAGATGCTTTCAATTTTTTCCTCTGAATCTCCATTATAATAGGATTCTTCAAAAGCAAAACTAAATGTAATGTAAATTTGTGGACCTGATTGGAGCACTCAAAATTTTAATGAAGTATGGGGCTGCATATCAACTGTCTTATGTGGAGAAAATTCTTAAGCAATGGTCGCTAAAATGGTATATTTTTTGCAGGCTCTTCTTGAGTATGAAAGGTTCAAGTTTGGTAGTAGTATTGGGGGTGGAGGTGGCAGTGGCAATGGCAATGTCAACAGCAATGGCAATGTAGGGACTTCCATGGATAACAATGCCCAAACAGATGTTCTACTTACTGTAGGGGCGGAAAGTCAGGTTCATGACCTTCCCCAAACTAATTTTATTTCTGTGTTAGCCAATATAAATTTCAGAGTAGCAGTATAATAGAATAATGCAGAAGTTGAAACGAGCTTCAAATGGGGTTAGTTTAGTGGGTCAGTGTTCTCACTCCTAATGTATGGCCCAGCTTTGAGACCTTAAAAGGTTCACAGGCCTCTTAAAAGCACTGGATAATATAAAATGCACAAATTTAAATTTTTCATTTATCTGAAAACTAGGTGCAAATTTGATAAGGATTAACACATGGCAAAAAAGTGTATGCATGTGGGTGGTTTCTTCAAATAATTTTTTTTTCTCTGCATTTTTATCCTTTTTTTCCTGAAAGCAACCTGCAAGATATGCATGGTAAATTAGGCTGTAATTGAGAAATCAATATAATATTTTATTATATGTTAAGGAAAATATAAAGAAAAGAAACTGATAGAACTGCCTTCAAGAAGTAAAAGTTGGTGTTGATTAACATTTACTGTGAGAATAAGCTTAGGTATAGAAAGTTACTAGCTCAAGTACTTCTGGTTTATTTACCAAAAGATACAGGCTGTCTTCGAATATGCTTTGTTTTATTCTGATTTGTCCCTTCTTGGTTTTTGCCTGGTAGTGCAGCCTTGTGCTACGCAAGCATCAGGCTCAGGGAGAGCCAGAAGGGATGCAGCAGCTCGTGCTATGCAGGGGTGGCACTCACAGCGACTCTTGGGTAATGGCGAGGTTGGTGATCCTATTGTTAAGGTAATGAAGGTTCTATAATGTTGTATGGTGTCTGTTGAAAGTAATGGTGCCAGAACTGTTTACTGATGTTTATAAAAGTATATTTAAATATCTGTTTTACCAGGTGTTATTGCTAATACTACAGGATGATGAATTGCAGGATAAAAACTCAGTTTCTCTGACAAAACGAGAGAAGCAACTGAAGAGTATTGGTATGATTCATAAGTAATTTCCCATTTCTTAGTATCAATTTCTTTTCTAAGCTCAACATTCTGTTGCTCTAGCAGGTTTGCTGAAAAGGAAGAAAACATCATCTTTAGAGCGAGCTGTAAAAGTTGCACGTACAAAAGGAGCAAATCCTCAGTTAACATATGATTGTCCTAAATCTGAATAATGCTGGAAAATGAAGTTGTGTATTACTTAATCAAAGATGACATTTCAAAGCTTTTAATGCAAACTAACGTTTTATGATCATTTTGCATTTTCGCAGAATGGATGCAATGGTTGTAGATGTTGGACCTCAAGCGGATTGGGTGAAGGTCAATGTGCACAAAACTGTGAGTATTATTTCAAGATGGACAACAAGGATTGCAAAAAAAATGTATACACACAGATGGGTGTCTATGTAAATCAATGAATGCACAGACATGAATGATTGTGTGTACATGAGCATGGTATTTTCTTTGCTAAGTTGTGATATATATGAGCACAATATACCACACATATGCAGGCAAATTTGTCTATATTTCTGCTATGTAGCACTAATTTTAAAAAATGGGAACATCAGACTGCAAATGTCTAAAACTTGGTAATTGGTATGAAACAGTGAAGGAACCTATAACATGAAATAAAAAGAGCAAAGATCAATTCACATGAAATTTAAACCAAAACTAAATTTTATTGAAAGAACAAATATTACATACATTACATTCTTAATCAAAACAACATATGTTGCATGCTGAAAGGTTAAAAAATGCCTAGGTGCTATCTTTCCGGCCCCAGTATCAGTACAGCCTACAGGTACCAGTTTTGGGTTCAGGTATGCTGGTATGGCATTTTTTATCCTTGGGTATGGGTGGTTTGGTATACACACACACATATATAGAAGCAGTAATACTCAATATAACTATAAATGACCTGCAGGCTTGAATTTTCACAGTTTGTTATGATATAAATGTGATAAGAACAAAATGTCAAAAATTCATATAATTTCCACATCCAACATTCTATTGATCTCTGAATCAACACTTTCAGTATAGAAAGGATTTATCCGTTAATGGTCTCTTGACCCTCTTCCTGACTGGTCATGTTCTCTCAATCGATTTACGAGGAAAGGCAAAAATTAGAAGGATGTAAAAACATATTACACTCGTTTTTTAGTTTGAAATGAAGCATATTGACATTAATTCATAGTAGGAGTGGAGAGTAAAGATGAGATAAAAAAAGTGAAAACACCAGTGATGTTTTAATGCAGTGCTCTGCACATTTCCAAATAAATGTAGATTAGAATAAGGAAATCTCCTGTAAAGATTAGATGAGTTACTCTTTTAGGAAGTAATACTGAAAGGAAAAAAATAATATTTCACCTTAAAATATGACTGAGAATCACAACTACTTATATGGAATAACATTATAACAATGAACAGTTCAGTAAATATTAAGAAAACATGGATAAATAATGATATCTTAAGATCAATGCACCAAAATTAATAATGATGCATGAACCTTCATTTGGGTTTGCCCAGGTTCTGCACAGGCACCCCAGGTACCTTGTGGGTCCTCTAGTCCACAGGGTACCCAGGGTGCCTGGGCCAAACCCTGGGTAAACCCCAGGCCCTACCAGTACAGGGGGCAATACTGCAGAACCTGGTAACATAGCCTAATTTCATAGATTCAGGTTTTCAATTAGAAAATTCAAAATGGCAATATGCCGGTGCAAAAATGAAAGCAGCAGGCACTAGGTGCTTTGCAGCTCTTATTCTCATGGCTGCTACAAGCTGCATCAAAACTATCATCATCTTCTTCTGGTGTTACCCATATTTATTTTTGTGGGTAGTCTTTTCATTTGTTTTTTGATTGGTGTCGTCCTTTCCTCCTCTCTTCTATGCTACTCTTCTTCTTGTAGTGGTTTTAAAGTATGCTGGATTCTTTTTCGAGTCCTCTAAT
>VDFB02362835.1:0-33533 GCA_007258455.2 Sequoia sempervirens | reverse complement strand
AAATATTTATACATTAACTAAACTATTGAAATAATATTTAAATATTATACATAATAATATAATATATTATATATTAAATACATAATTCGGTAAGAGATTATCATAAATTGTATATTATAAATTACATTATAAACTATATTGTATATTATATATTAAATTATAAACTTTATTGCATTTTTTAAATCATATATTATAAATTGTATAACATTTTTGCAACTCTATATAGAACATATCGAATATCGGATTCAAATCAGATATCCAAATATTTGAATTAGATATCCGATATTTCTGACACAAAATTTAATTCCTAGGGATTAGCCTCGGGCTTGCTTTGGATTTTGGTTCGGACCTGCCAATCCTAAGAAGTCAACACAAAAAATGTGTTTAACAACTTACCTTGCTTTTCTAGACTTTGCCCATATTGCTGACGATTTTTTTTACCCAAAATTGATGAAACGAAAAGGGTTTGTAAAGGAGCTTCTCAACTTTCCACCAATATAAATTATACTTTAGTTTGAATCTAATAAATAATTATTATTCATTTTTTATTAGAATTATGATTTTATTATGGTTAGGGTGGTCAGACAGACACCTACTTATTTTTCCCCTAAAATTTAAGTATTACTACATTGAAATTTCAATTTTTCACCAAATAGACTTTTTTTTAGAAAAATAAACCTAGTAGTTTAGAAACTACATTCAATTTTCCACATATTCTATTTTTACATATTTTTGAAATAATATAGATAACTTATTCAAATTTTTACATCAAGTCAGCCTAACTCTGATTATTTTGAATTTTCATTGCCACTTAAGGGTTTGTTTTTTCCATGATGTTCCTGCACATATCCGTATATATTGGTAAAATATTCAATGATAATTGTTATGTTTCATCTTAGCATGGTCCTTGTTCTATTATGGTCTTTCATGATGGAGGATAAGGGGAGTTCTTGCTTGAGGTTGTGGTTAAACCTTGGTTGTCATTTTAGGTGTCTTTTTGGATCATGAGATTATGTTTGAGAACTAGATGGTACATAGTTAGATAAGTAATGGTTTCTCTTATTGGTTATTCCTATGGGTGTATTTATAATATATGATGCCAAGTGGGAGAGTGTTAGGATTTAGGTGTCATCTGTCTTATAAATCCTATTTTATTTTACATATTTCCAACATCCTTGGAAAGTGTCTCAAGGCACTTAGGGTGTTATTGGAAATTAGTTTTTATATTTAATTCCATATATTGTTTGTAATACATTCATAAGGAAGGAGGGGTTTATCGATAGTGGTAAAAGTGACTTGTGAATAAAAAAATTTAATTAATTTACACCTCCAACTGGAGCACTTGGGAAAGAGTGGAGGATGACTCTTGACTACCACACACATGTTTTTTGGCATTCCATAAGTTGGGTGCTTAGGAGAGTGAAGAAAAAGGCTTTTAGATTTTCCTTGAGTGACTCTTGGTATTCTAGAGGTTGTCCATGGGGCTTGGTCACTTTAGAGGGAAGATTGTGACTCTTGAGTTTCCTTGGGCATGTGAATTCATGAAGGGTCATTTTTGGATGCCTTGTTGGCACCTATTGAGATTCCTCTTATTTTGTAAACCACCAATAGTTTCCTCTTTAATGAAAGTTTATTAATTGGAGCCTCGATATAGTGGAAAGTATCACAATAGGTTGAAACATGAAGGAATATTTCTAGGAACATGATAGAAGGTTGGATGTTTTGAGATTGTTCATAGGTACATGTTGCTACAAAATTGGAGGTAAAGAAGATAATGAAAGTATGATTGTATTGCAATATTTATTTCAAAGTTAATACATGCTTTTCTCTCTTGTTAGTGAATTTTTCTTGCAAGGATCTCATGTAAATCTTGTATTATGTGTGAATAATAGTGTTTGCTTATTTAAATCCATTAAACATATTTAATCTAAGATTATGAACACTTAATTTCATATCTGCATACAATTTTTAGATGTTTATATTGTATTCTAGTGTAAGCCTTGTACCTCATTAAACAATATTAAACAATTGGTTTAAAGATTGAAATTTTATAACAAGTTTTTCTAACTTTTTCATCACCAATCATGCAAATTTCTAATGTTCCACAAGTGAGACACACTATTGTGGATCTACCCCTACCTATCCAATAGTCTAAAATGAATTAGGACTTTGATTATTCATACAACACCTTAGCATTCAAATTTTAATATTTTTCACTTGAGTAACGTTGGAGGCAAATTGGCTTGGGCCCATGGTTAAATTTGAATTTGGAAAAAGGGGATAATTAAGGGTGTGCATGTGGCCTTGAGCTAAGTTTGGGGCCACAATAATAGTCTTGACCCACTACTATAAATAAAAAATTATTAATGATTAGGCTTGGTCCACTAGAGAATAGGGACCCAAGCTTTGATTAGGTACAAGTTGAAGGTCAACTCTTGCACAAAAATATATCATACATACTCTATACTATTACATAAAAGGTAAAAGATCAAAGATAATAAAAAGAAAGTGGAAAAAAGTATTACAAACACAATTTTTACTTATATGAAAACAATTATTAAAGATTCACTTTTTATCTCTACATTACTGAAATGTGTTGACTCACAAAAATCTAAATAAATATATTAATCCTCTCATGATCCTTTTTCCTTTTTAAAATTTATATTATTGTATTAATGACAAAGATACAATTTAATTATTTTGTTTTATATGTTTTATTTGATATAATTATTTCCAGTTCAATTATTGAATCTTTATTATTATTATTTATGCTCATCACCCTTGTCTGCACTTCTCCATTTCATGCATGAATGTAATCTTCCACTTGAGTGTTGCCGCCATTGAAGGATTTGAAGCCCCAGTTGCTATTTAAATCATTCAAGTTCGCATATTCACGTGCCTTTTCTACAGTTCCACATTTATCTTTACTTTATGGCTATTTTGGTTGCTGATTCACAATACTAAATTGCACAGTTCCTGTTATAGTGGTGGGAATGACATGACATTTGGCCATTATTAACAAGCAACTGTGATTTCCATTTCCCTTGTTTGGGGAATCAATATACTCTGTGACAGCTGCACTTTTCCAATACCACCGTCACCTTTTATCTGCACTTTTCCTATACCACCATCATCTTTTATCTGCACTTTTCCAATACCACCATCACCCACCTTTTTATCTGCACTTTTCCTTTTATCATTGGTTGAAATGCCACCATCATCCTTTATCTGCACTTTTTCTTATCATTGGTTGAAATACCACGTTTTATCTTCCTTTATCTCAAAGTAATTGATTGTGGTATTTTATTAAAACTTTCAATTATAAACATTAGCTTAGTGGAGAATGATAACGCTCTCCACTATTATGACCAATGAAGTTTCATGATTAAATGTAGGCAAAGTTTAAATCACAATATAATCTTAAAATAATTAAGATTGAGTGAAGATTATTGATAATAGTTTTTGCATGTGTTTCAATTTATAAATTCTATATGCTCTATTATTTAATACACAGATTGAATTGAATAAATATCATTATAATATGTGTTTACTAATTTTCCTATTCTTATTTTTCTATGTCATATGTTCTCATTGTTGTGAAAATTTACAATGCAGATATAAGTAGAGAAAATCGATAAACAATAAACATACATATTTATATGGAAAATTTGGTAAAATTATACTAGAAAAAAACCACAAGCAAATATCTCTCGTATTTTATTGTAGGAAAATTTTGTAGTTACAAAAAACCTCAGAATGTATAGAAAGAGTGTCTTCAAAATGCATAAGAAATTTGAGTTGCAAAGTCCTTGTCAAACAAAAATTTCCAAAACTAGAAAGTATGACTTATGCAATTACATGTCGAACATTTGTCAAATTTATCATAAATAATAAGTCTCAAAAAATACTCAATGTTGACTATTCGTCACTTACTAGAATAAAAAAAAAAATGACTTCACATTCCAACACTCATGTCACAAATGGATGCTTTGATAATGGAAATCTCTCAACCAAAAAACCTAGACTGTAACAATTGCAACACCTTTCAACATATTGCTCTTTTAGCTCCCATTATGCTTTGATGGATGTCATTATCATGTTCTAAATTCTCATACTCTAGTAAGTAGGCATTTTAGCAAAGTTATTGATATTCATTTAACACCTACTAAACTTTAGACAAATCCTTTTGGGTGTTTCCCATGTGATCATTGCATTTCATAAGATGACATCTCAAGTGTTTTGTATACAATTAAACTTTTTTGCATAGATTTTACTCCACTATTTAATGTTTAGGACTTAGATATTAAATACAATACATCTAATATGTTAACCTATCAACACTAAAGTATAACATATTAATCCCTTTGCCAAATAAATTATGAGCAAGTAGTCATTTCTTCTAGTTGTAGGGAGGCAATTTGTGTCTGGGAATTTGATAGATTCTTCTAATTTTCATTTATATTAGAATAAAATTATTTATATATGTCATGATCTTAAAAATAATCCTCTATTTTTATATCTAATATGTAAGCCCCATGAATATTGATTTTAATTGTCATGCATTTTGTTTTAACCATGAAATTTGATGTTTGATTTATTACTTTTCATTGCTACAAGAAATCTAATAGATGGTTATTGATTATATATCCTTTAATATTGCATGGTTATCATTTTGGGGTATCCATTAGTTTTTCTTAGTTATTAAGTTATGATTCAATTCATACTACATGTTACAGAAAATGTTTTGATAGTCCTTAGTAGTATATGTTTTAGCTATCGATTGGATATTCATTATTATATAATTGACATCCACTAGCATTTTATGTTAAAGTTAACATTTTCATATTTTTCATTTTTGTTATAGTTCTAATAAAAAGATAAATAATTCTATCAATTTAAGAAAATGAAATAGAATAAAACATTGATATACCTTGTCATCCTAGTTTATGTTAATCAATTTGATGAATGAAGGAATTAGTAAGATATATCATTTCAAAAGTATATGTATTTCTCTTACCATTTAAGGCTCTATTCTAGTAAATAAATTGGCTCTATTCTAGTGAATAAATGGGCTAAATGCGCTGGTTGGTTAAGGTCTTATTTCAACTTAGATTTTTATGGAAGGGAGTTAAACCTCCTAGTTCAATAAAGAAATTTCATAATTTTCAATTAAGTTATTCTCCTACAATTGATAAGATATATTTGTGTTAGAAATTTGTCATGTAGAAGTTAAATATACTAATAGTTTATCCCTTGGTCTTATTTATTTTGTATCTTTGATAACACAAGATGATTAAGAATCTTTTCAATTTTTATGTGATTTATGTATTGATAAACATTACAAACACAAACACATATATATACTTGAGAATCTAATGATGTATGGATTTAGACACCTTAAGAGTAACGGGAAATACATAGTTATGAATACAGTCCATGGTTTAAGAATTGGCATGAGTTTACACTATTTCTTTATGAAAATATATAATATCATTTTCATTTTAAGGATGGTTGGGGATGATATCAATTGTGTACTAAAAATAAACTTAGTAGTTAACTTCAGTGATTGAATAAATAATTTAACAAGAAATAAGTAATTTTAATAATGTTGAATTTTGAATGTTACCGTAAATTTTTATTAAATCCATGAATAAGAAATATAAGAACTACTAGGTATGGATTATATATTTTGTGGATATTTTAAAGTGTGGTTTGATTTTAGGTAGTATTGTCAATTACCAATGAGTTTGAATTCTTGTAGGTCATTTTCAATAAAGAGGTAAGTTGAATTAAATTATATTGAATAAGCCATATTTTCCCCTACTTAATTGTAACTCTTTCTTCTTGAATATTTTACCATCACAAATTATATTTCTATTATTTTGGTATTCCTTTAAATTTTTATCAAGGTCTTCACAAAAAAACAAAAATGTTGGAAAGAACTAAATGTAGATCAAGGATTTGAGGGTGAGTTACTTTAGTTTTGTTTTATATGTAAATAACTAAGTGTAGATAAAGGATTTGAGGGTGAGCTACTTTAGTGTTGTTTTATTTAACCTAGTATGAGAAATAAGAGGAACAATAGAACTTATGTAGTGAGTTTTACAAGGATGTAGTAGGATTTAGAATAATTAAAATTAACAATATAGATTCATTCACGTATATACATCATGTCTCATAGTAGATCATATATCCATTAGATTATCATGTGGTATATTCTATTCATCATATATAATTGGTACATAATCCATTCATACATCAGTCTTCTTTATACTTCTCTTATATAATATCATTTTTCCATCTATTACATCATTTATTATCTATCTTACAACTTCTATATATCTTTCATCTAGTATTGTCAAGGAGTGTGTCTCTTATACATATTGTGACTTTTGGATGTGTTGGTGGTTGAATAATTATGTTGCATCTCCTTTTTGGTAGAAGTAACTTATTATGAAGTCATATTTATCCTGCCAACACCTAAATGCATCAAAGTGTGGTAAGGAGCATATTTATAATGTCACACCTACACAAGGTGTTGTTGTAAATAGGTTTTTTACCTAACTAGTTCACTAATGGGTTCTATTTATAGGTTAAGTTTACTTAAAAGTCCTAGGGAATCTTTCTAGAAGTCTTAGGTGCCATGTGATCTTATCTTATCTTATCATGACATTCAATACTTTTGTCTTAGGTTATTTAATAATATCGAGGTAGTTATCTCATTGTACAAGATTAAGACACATGTCATGATCTTGTCTAATCCTAGTTCACAACCTTTCCTTTATAAGAAAGGAACCATATGTACATTGCCAAAACTAACCATGTCATCACGTCTAGAAGGTCCAAAAACCTAAAGATTTCATGTCAAATCATCAAAATTAGATACTTTGTCCTGGTGGCATCAAAGGGTTTTTTGCACAATTAACATATTCCTCGTATGGTCATATAGATTTGTATAAATCCATACTTGGTTGTACCGTATGGTCTACAATAGTTGCAGTCAGGTTGGGAAAAATCGGTATCATTTATGTGTCAGCTATCTATCATACTTTTTCTTGTGTAATGTGTCGCCATCGGTACAAATTTTAATAGTTTTATTATTAAAAAAATATTTAAATTATGGTTGTTGTTGATTTGGTTTGTATTAAGTTTTCACGAGCCCTGGTTGCAAGAACTCAACCCTTGTGGGCTCCACCCAATTGGGGGGCAAGAAGCCCCAAGCAACATGACATATGGCTTGCCACCCTAGTGGTGCCAGTAGTGCCGAGAGTGGTGGGATTTTTTTTTAAACTAAAAAAATCCAATGGTCATATGAGTGCACAAGGGTTGAAGGCCCAAGGGCCAATTTTTTGCCCCCTAATGCCCAAATTGGGAATTTTTTTTCAAATGGCCCCATAACTTTTCACCATGGTATCAGATTTTCAAAAAATGAGATATTTGTAAAGATAGCTATGGACTTACTTTGTAGTGGTGAAGGCTATTTTTCTAGATTCTACTATTTGGTACTCATATTTTCTATTTGAAGTTAGATTTGGATTTTTGGCTTTTGAGATCATAAATTTTCATAATCTTTTATTTTCACGATTCTTGCAGCATTGTAAAGGTATCGAGGAGCTCTATCAATCAATCCATGCACTTTTTCTAGATTTAGCCCAAGGTATATTTTATTCATATTTATGTGTATTCACATTCTAGTTGATCACTTGGACATCTTTTCACTTGGGAAGGTGTTTTTATTTGTAGAACACGGTTCTATCTCATGTTGCTTCAATGAGATTCTAGGGTTTCTTTGCATCGAGATTTTTTTTTATGTTCCTTGGCATCAAAAAAATCAATCTTTATTTTTTTGTGTTATCATGATTCTAGAGTTGCTCCAACAATTGAGAGTTTCAAGTGTTTTAGGCATTAGACTCATCTCGTCCTTTGTTTCATAGATTAAGGTTCTAGTATTAATCCACCAATGTGATTCCATTATTTCTTTGAAACATGTTATCTCATTATGGGGGGCTATATAGTCTCTCTTCTTTCATTCCTATGGAGGGAAAATTGATTGTATCTTTTCTCTTTTGGAGAGGAGTTTTGTCCCATTGGGTTTTCTCATTTTCTCCATTTATGAGATATTATACATTTGTACATGGGTATCTAATATGGCCTCTTGTTAGGACCCATAATCATCCTTGCATCTTTGTATCATTTGCATAATAAACTACTCCCTATGTTGCACTTAAGGGGGTGTTGATGTAAAAAGGTGTTTTATGTAACTAGTTCACTAGTGGGTTCTATATACATGTTAAGTTTACTTAGGTCTTAGGGAATATTTCTAGAATCCTTAGGTGTCATATGATCTTATCATATAATTTAATACTTGTGTCCTAGAGGTCATTTAATAATGTTGAGGTAGTTGTCTTATTGTACAGGTTTAAGACAAATGTTGTGATCTTGTCTAATCCTACCTCACAATCTTATCTTTATAAGCAAGACATCATATATACATTGGACATATTCAATCTTGAAATCTTGCATCCTTAATCATAGCAAGATATTCTTTCCATTTCTCTCTTGTGGAAGATATTTTAGTTTGGTAGTTGATCCTGGGGTGTTGGGAGTTCATATTCAACTCCTAGACAAGGCCCCTCCTTGGTTGTGTCTAAGGGTCTTGTGGCTTTTACAACACCTTGTATAAAGGGCATAAAAAAAAAATTATGGCATGAAAGGACAATTTGTAATGGGTATTAACAAAAATTCAAGGTGCCACTTATTTTGGATGAGGTGATTAGTACCAAGGATGTAAAATTATAATAGCAACATTTGTTACTAGATGTCCAAATATGGTAACAATAGACTATCCTATGCTTGGTGATTCCTATGGAACTCTTGTTGGGTAGATAAGTGCTACATGAAGAAGAGAATTTATCCAAGTGATGACTTATCTATAAGTTTAGTGACCCATGAACAAGTTTAGCTAATCCACTTGCTTAGATTTGTAACTCTTAAAGTGCAAATCTCAAAACACGTGGTATCCAAAATTTAGCTCCTTAACTAAATCACTTCCTTTTATGCTTGTATGGGCATGTCTTCCAAATTGTTTGTTGCAATATTGAGTAGATTCGTGTTTTCAAGGTGTTGGAAATACCATAAATAGATTGTTGGCATTATACATGGAAAGAGAGTTCTTTTCATTCTACCTTGGCAAGGCTATAGGTATTGCTAGAAGTGTCTTTTGGGTGAAATGTGGCTAAAAGTGGAGGACATAATATGGAAGCAAGTGTTGGATTATGAGAACATTCAATTTTTATTTAGAGAATATTGTCAACTAGGGCATATAGCTTGATTTTGTAAGGAAGGTGAGTCTCATATAGTCAACTAGTCACAAGTGGAAAGGTGCCAACTATTTGCATCTCACTATTAAAAAAGATGCCCCCTCCTCATTTGCAAAATTTGATAATGTCTTGTCCTCCCTTCTCATCTGATAATGAGTGGTTCACCTAAAATTCCAATGTACTCAACAGCTAAGACAACCATACCTCTCCACTACCACCTCACTTTTGTAACGTGGTTCACTCATCTTTAGTAGTGGGAAACATATTGTAAGCAGATAAAGAAAATGTAATTTCTAGTTTCAAAATAATAGAAAAGAAAAAATGTTAAAACTTTTTGTTAAATGGTTTCAAATCTAAAAGATTAAAAAATTGCAAAGAAAAGCTTGTAGATCAAACTTCCCATCTCTTATAAAATTAGAATTCAATACAATCTAATAAATTACTTCCAAAAAAATGAGAATTTGAATTTTATATTTTATATTTCTAAATATTATTAATTAATCATATTCTTCCTGACCTTCAATTTAAGAAAAAAACAAAGAAAATTAAAAAAAAACTTCAAAAATAATAAAACCAAGACATTTGATCCGTTGATCTTGTAGCAAAATGGTTAGTGTATATCCTCTCAAATTTGATACATACACATACATAAAGCTTTATATTGTTTTCTTTTAATTGGGAAAGGGCCCATTCACAAACCCTTATAAAACTTCTTAAAAAAACAATTAAATTTGTGGAAATTTTCTTTTCATCTTAAATCATCGAACAATATAATTTCCCAAACCTCTGTTGTAATAATCTAATTTCCATAAAAAAGAAATGATCAAACAATCGTAGTTTTTCTCTTGACAGGCAAGGTGCCCGTCAAATTCTGGGCAGTTGTGAAGGGCGCATATGAAATGGATAAGATGATGTCCACGGAAGAAAACAGCTCTGCCAAAACTAAAGTAGCAGAAATGAATTCAGGGGCGATACGATTCTTTCTTATCCATTTTTATTATATTTGTTTTTAAGGAAACAGAGCCATGCTACTAGCTAATCATTAGTTGCATTATTTTCATCAAATCTGCCTCTTTATTCACAGATCTTACAATTTTAAGTGGGGTGGACAAAAAAATTCAAATGGAAAACATTTGTAAATATTTTTAATTTTAAAGATAGCTTTGTTTAATATTAATTTAGTTTTTTATAAAAAAATTCTATTTATTTAGGATTAGGTAGAAGTATAATTTATTCAGGGGAACAAACATTTCTAACATTTTTTTATTCTTTTAATAATATATATTAAAATATTAATGATTCAGTATAATTAAAAAGAGATTGAGTGGAATCAATTATTATGATAGTTGTTAAAGAGGGGGATCCAAATTCTTATTGTTAATATAATGAGTTGTTAAATACAACAATCTATCATTACAAAACTCTGATTTATTATTTAAATACTTTTCTCTTTTTATACATGTCATATCATTGTTAGACTACTTATTAAAAATAAATCTTTCATATTTTATATGCAATTCGCATGTCTCCCTATCCAAGATAAAGGATGTTCACTTTCCAACTTTCCAATACAAAAAGTCTTACAATAAGATAATTTATCAGTGTTTTCTTAGGTCACACTCCATTACACACAAATATCTACACAATGTCGTAAAGTTTTGTCATTAAACTAAATAAACAAGATAGTGACTACATTTAAATTTCATTTTCAAATCAAAATATATTAAAAAAACCCATAGAATTGAAATTCATCCACTAAAAAGTCTAAACATAATTCATTTCAATAATTCACAACCAATGAATTGTAAGTCCACATGAAACCACATTAACATCCAATCAAATGCAATTCTACATTTATCAAATAGGGACTTAAGTCTATAAACTAAACATATCTTATTAAATAATATTAATATTTATTTATGAATAATTATTTCTAACAACATTTTTTATTTTTTAATGATATATATTAAAATATTAATGATTAGTATAATTAAGAAGAGATTGTGTGAAATCAATTATTATGATAGTTGTTAAATATAACAATCTATCATTAAAAAAATCTAGTTTATTTTTTTTGGTACATAAAAGACAAATTGTATTAATGATCAGAATTCAATTTACAATTGCCAATTGGACACAAAGTGTCTGTATCCAGGGGACTCCAGTCAGGCCAGTATTAAGGCATAAAAAGCTCGACCTCCACCTTAAACCTTCTCTTTCACTTGCTAGGAACGCGTGGGCAAGAGCTAACCCCACATTTAGCTACCATTGCCAAAGACGACCCACTAAGAAAGGTGGAGTAATATGTCGATGCTCAGGAATGCAATCAGGTAACTCTAGGGGGGAGGAATACTGTGCTCTTAAGGCCATCTGCACCATCATTTGCTAGCTTATCTACTTCAACATTTGCTTCTCTGAAGATGTGTCTGATCTCAAAACATGAGAGACCATGCAGTGCCTCTTCCAGTATTGGTTGGAGCTTCCAATTGTCAAGCTTTCCAAACTTCAATGCTTGTACTATCACCATTGAATCGCCTTCCACTACCACCCTTGACAGTCCCAGCTCTTTGCAAAGGTAGAGGCCCCATATCAAACTTTGCATCTCTGCCACCGTATTTGTGCCCTCAGGCAATGGGATTGATCGCGTAGCCATATTTTGACCTTGAGAGTTCTTGATGATGCATCCAGCCCCAGAAATGCCTGGGTTGCCTCTCGATGCACCGTCGAAGTTCAGTTTGAACCAGCCTTCTTGGGGTGGCTGCCACACCACACTCAAGCATTTTGGAGGCTTCCTCTCATGCTTCACTTGTCCTGGCTTAGGAATCTTCAAACCAAGCCAGCTTTTCCTCATCTGTGCATCACATTCTGTGAATTGAATATCATCTCTTGATCTTAACATTATTCTATTGTTTGTTGCCTCGATTATGGCAGCTTCAAGGCAACAGACAAAAGTGGGAAAGCTTCAAGCTTTATCAGTGAAGAGCCTCCTGTTCCCTTCCTTCCACAGCTCCCACACCATGAGAGATGGGCAGAGCTTCCAAAGCACATTGTACAGGGATCCTTTCTTAAGTACTGGCCAGTAGTAGAAAAGTGACAAGATGTTGTTTGGTAATGCACATGACTATCCCAGAAAAAAAAATCTAGTTTATTATTTAAATACTTTTGTTTTTTTATACATGTCATATCATTGTTAGGCTACTTATTAAAAACAAATCTTTCATATTTTATATGCAATTTGCAAGTTTCACTATCAAAGAAAAAGGGTGTCCTAAATGCAAAATTACAAGGTTCACTTTCCAACTTTCCAATACAAAATATCTTACAACAAGATCATTTATTAGTGTTTTCTTAGATCATACTCCATTACACATAAATATCTACACAATGTTGTAACAATTGTCAAGTCTTGCCATCAAACTAAACAAATAAGATGGTTACTGCATTTAAATTTAATTTTCAAGTCAAAATCTATTAACAAAATCCATAGAATTAAAACTCGTCCTCGGCTAAAAAGTCTAAACATAATTAAAACTAATTCATTTAAATAATTCACAACCAATGAATTGTAAGTCCTCATGAAGCCACATTAACATCCAATCAAATGCAATTCTACATTTATCAAATATTCTTGATAGATAAAGGGAATTTAAGTCTATAAATTTAACATCTCTTATTAAATAATATTAATATATTTTTTCTTTAAAAAATATTCAATACAATTTTTAAGTTTTAAATATTTTATTATATATCCTTACAATTTCAAAGAACTATTAGATATCAAATATTACTGTTTATGAAAATTTGATTTTTAGTTTAAATTTTCTTTTCATTGTAATTTTTCTTATCTAGATATTGTATAATTCATGTTTCAATTAAAAAAATTGGAGTGACAATATTAATAAAATTTAATAGTTCTATTATAATTTTTTACATGATTTATATATAAATTTGCATATAATTCAATAAAATTTATATTACATAAAACTCGATTTATTCACCAAATAATTAAAAAACATCTAATATTTAAAATATATAAAACAATTTAATAAAAAAAAAAATACTTAAATTGTATATCCTATAACTTAAACTAAAATATCTTGAAACAAAAAAATTATAAAAATATAAATTAAAATATTTTTAAAATTAAGAAAAATACATATATATCTTTTTAAAATATATTACTTTAAATTTAAACACCAACCTATAGGTATATTAAATCAATTACTTTATTTATTTTTTAACGTCAAATTTTACCAAATTAGAATTTAAATTTTTAATCTAACTTCCAATGCACTTATCCTAAATTCATAAAGAGTTAAATGGCATTTATAATTAAAAATAAATTAAAAAAATATTACCATGACCCAAAAAAGAATTAACATGTAAAAAAATTTCATTTGTGCAAATATATTTAAAATTTACCGAACTTCACCACTTGTTTTGTATTCCAAAAAAAAGGGGTCTGCTTTGTGCGCTCCTTCCATGTGCTGAAAATGACAACATTCCGGAACATTCCATTCTGTAGCTTTAGATATGAAATCTTATCCATTTCGCAAATTCGTGGCAAACGGATGAAATGATGATAAGTGTAAGACTCTTATCTTTCCGTAAACCGACAAAAATATAAAAGGAGAAGCTCTGGAAATTGATGATATTAATTATTATAGATCGTGGAAACTTTATGTTTATTATTTTATTTCAAAGTATATATTTTTTTATCATCTGTATTAAAAAATATTTAATAAAATTGAATCAATAATACACTTTTAGAAATCTTATTCGTTTGATGGATGATATTGCTCTTTTGCTCACAACTTCTTTCTCTCTCTCTCTCAGAAAGGAAGTCGGGTGTGAGGAAGTAGCTTCTTGCACCAATCTAAGTAGGAAGTTAATTACAAAAATTATTTAAAAACCTTAATCAATTATAGCTACAAATAGATGCATATTCAAAAACATAAAGAACATATAAACAAAGAAAATCATAACATTGTGATATATGTGGGAAAACCCTTTTAGAAAAAATAAACACTCCAAACACACATCTCAATCCATATTATTCAACAACAAAGGTTACAATATAGTGTTAGAGTCATGCTCTTTAGGAGTTCTCACACTACAACAAGAATTTGGAACAATTTCAGCAACATAACAACATCTTAGCAATTCTTCAACCTGGCATTCTACAAATGTACTAAGGCATCACATATTTATACAACTCCAACATTTGAAGTCTATAGTGTGAAGTTTGACTCCACCATTATCATATTGATGACCAAGGTTATACAATTGGAGTCTATAGTGTGAAGTTTGACTCCACCATTATCATAGATAAATTCAATCTCAAAATTTCCTAGCCATCTAGTATAAAATTTTCCCTTTGAAGTCTTGGAATCTAGAGTCATACAAAAGTGCCCAATCCCTTGGCTAAAAAGATCGCTTGCAAATGAATTGGTCATACTAGCAAGTGTGTTGTTATCGAACTACTTCTATATGGAAGAGAGCTTGCTGTCACATCTCCTCTAAAGAATGAAGTTGTTCAATTCTTTCTTTCTGTGCATTGGTAAGATTCAAACCCAATACCAGAGTAGTATGTAAATTTTTTATTTCAAATTCAATAGGTAATACAAATTTCTTATCATAGACAAGTTTATATGGTTTAAGACCAGTGGTGGTCCATGTTGTCTAATAAGCCCATATTGTTCTTGGAATTTGAGTTGCCAAATATTTCCAATGGAGTGCTACTGTCTTGGTAAGGATGCTCTCTAGTTACCTATTCATGAATTTGACTTGATCATTGGCTTGTGGATGATATGGAAAGGATTTACAGTGCTAAATCTTGTACTCATGGACCAAGGAAGAAATAATCTTAGATGTAAATTATGGGCCTATATCTATTACACTTTCCTTTGGTACACTAAATCTTGTATATATTTTAGCATACAAGAACTATGCTACCTTAGTGCGACATGCATGTTTGAGTGTTACAAATTCAACCCACTTGGTAACATAGTCTATACAAAAAAAGATGTATTCCTTATTTCTGGAAAAAGGATCTAGGATTGCTCAATACATATTGGCATAACCTATCAATCATCATCAAATTACACTTCATTTTCATCCATCGTCAATAAATTCCCCTTCCTTTTCATCTCCTCCATCCTCTTTCATCTTCTAATTCATTTGCTTCTTGATCCTAATCTCTCATCGATCCCTTTCATTTTGAGAGAACACTTGTGTTCTCCTAACCCACATGTCCTCTTGAGGGGGAATCCCATAACCTAATAATTAAAATTTTCCTCTTCATCCCAATCTTTCCTTCTTCATCCTTTTTCCATCCTCTCTTTGATTGAGGCATCACATTTGATCCTTATCATATCTCATCCACTATATTTTAAAATTCTTTGATACAACACCACTTCACAAAGCCATACAAAAGAGAGGCAAAATGTAGACACCTAAAATATGACCTAACCCAACCATACCTCATTTCAGCCTATCCTTAGCCATTAATTAAATAAATATCTATTATTTATTTAATTATTCCCATCCTTTCCCACCTTTATCCTAATCCATTAATTAAATAAATATTTATCATTTTTTTAATTAATATTCTTTTTCATAATCCTTTAATTAAATAAATATTTACTATTTATTTAATTATTATCCCATCATGATCCCATTAATTAAATAAAGACTTTATTTAATTAATTGATTTCCCTTTCTCCTTTATCCTTGTGCTTCTAATCCTAGACCTTCATCTTGTTCACATAAATCACAATCTAAATTTTTCTTGATATGACAAATGTCCCCTTCACATGTCTAACTAACTCCTTGCCTAGATTCATTGAACCTAGACACCTACCCAAAAATCAAACTATCTTTTAATCTTATCCATTCATCTCATTTAACCTCTTAATCCTAAACATTTATATAAGTATTTTTGTACTTATCCTTATCTTAAACCTAGATTCTATCCATCATTTGACACTTGTCATGTGATTGCATCCTTTATCGAAACCCTAATCCTCCTTCAATCTTAGCCATCCATCATCAATAATTTTTAGCCATTGATTTTTCCTCTTCAAGACTCTATATATAGAGGCTCTCATCCTTCATTTTTCATCTCTTGAGCTATCATACCTACATGCCAACATGATATTTTGATCACTCATATATCAAATCATATCAAGGTTATTCTAGAGTATTGAACAATCCACATATCAATATCAAGAGGAAATAAAATAGAATAAGGGTGCACTCCATTTTCACTCATCAAGGAGAGGAGCAAAGACTTTAGGTGAAGGTATTGTACTTTTTTGTTGCTTTTATATTACTTTTTTTTTCCTTCAATTTTTTCTAATCCCTTCAAATTTTATCAACAACATATGAAGTTCCAACAGTGACCCCGAAAGAGGATTTGCATATCAAAAGCAACATGAGTGTGAAGTCAGATCTTGAGTAGTAGTAAGCCAGTCTAGGGCACCCAGTGCCCCTGTCTAGCTATTTATGCCCCAATTTTTTTATGACAAGTTCCTCTATGTCTTCCCGCTTCTTTTCTAGAATCTTTTTCTATTTCTCTATTCTATATTCTTTAGAAATTTCAAAAGTTTGTTGCATTTTCATAAGCCAGGAACATCATTACATCATAAAATTTAGTTAATTAAAAATCAATTAATCATAACAACACATCATCATCACACACCACAAGGATTACAATCCTGATCCACCATTCTAGCTCTTCCATTGAGGTTTGTAGCCAAGTAGATATTGAGATCATTTTTAATACTTCTCTAAATGTCCCTAATTGGAAGAAGTGCGATTTAGGATCTAGATCCCTTTTTCCAATCCAACAATACATATTTCTAGATTGGAAGTAACCACAAGGGTTTATCCATGCAAAGTCTATGTTACGTGTTAGACTTATGGTGTTTTGTTCTTTTACTATATTAACTGATTTAAATCCATTAAATCTCTTCATAGTTAATCTAATATTATGAACACTTAATTTTAGATATGCAAACAATTTTTAGATTTATACATTATAGTAGTCTAAGCCTTGTATCTTACCAAATTGATATCATAATTTGATGTTAAGTAATTGGTTTAAATATTGAAACTTACCAACATATGGTATTAGAGCCAAATTGGTGTAAAATCCATTAGAGTTCTAAGAAAAAAAATTTCTTTCTTGGAATTTTGGAGGTTTGAGGACTATAGTGGATGTTGTATGTGTTAACATTATTTTATAGATCTGTGAGATTGGAAGCTATTGCATTTAACTATTGGATGGATATTGTCAATGGGATCTATGTTGGACATTGGAAGATCATGGTTGCATATCTTATTTTTCATGGAGTTGGTCATGTGTTTGCACTTCTTGCATGGTGGAAACTTGGAGCTCTTGTTTGGTAATATGTGATTATCCTCTTGCATGGTGGTTATGTTCCTTTACCTTTTGAACATGGAGAATGAAAGGGTGTTCATGTTGGATGGGTTATTTTAGCTACATAGTCACACAGAATGAAAGCTACTATTTGGACTAATATATGGAGTGCTTATGTTAGGATCATGGGTTTAGCCCTTGATTACATGAAAGTATTGAATTATTAGCCATTGGTTGCAAGTGGGTTATGGAGTTGGTCTTTTTGTGACTTGGAAGATCCTAGAAAATATGGTTCCTCATTTTTTATATTCATGTTATTTTGGATATCTATGTTTTATAGTTTTCCTATTTCAAAAGGTTGTCCAGTTTATAGATTTATCATTTCCATTATTTTAGATGATATATTTGGTGTTTCTCATCTAACCATTCATACCAAAGGTAGATAAATTTGTTGTATGATTCATTTAGATCCATTTGATGATTTCCAAACTAAAAAGATATCAATATATAACCATTCAACTTATTGTGATTGCTACTCTAGCTAGTATGAGTGTGGCATAATTTAGTGTTGGTAATCTCAGGTAGGATTGGAGTAGTGAATATAATAAATTTAATCAATTTATTTTAGATTTAAATGATAGAACAAAAAGAAGTTCATAGACACAAAACAATTTTTTATGTCATTCACCCTTTGGGCTACCTCCACAAAATAGTAGTCTAATTTTATTAATAACTTCTAGCAAAGAATAATTTACAATAGCCACTAGATATCCACTATTGAAAGATCTTTTCAAAACTCTAGATATACACTATTGTAAGCTCTTTTCAAAACTCTAACCGTGCACACTATAATTTGCACAACACTCCCACATGCTTTGTTGCGTGTCTGTTTCAAAATGTGACTAACTTTACCTCTCTCACACATGACTTGCTATTGTAATGGTGTGAATTTTCACCCCTTGAAAATTCCCCATTTTCATACCATTCACCTTAAAAATGCAATTTCAATGATGTAAACCCGACATCCGCCCTTTTTTTATCCACCTGACAGCTTGTTTGTGTGTTAGTGGAGGAATTTTGTTAGGGATGCGCACACGCCGCATGGACATCCACTTACCACACTACTGTCTTGATAGGACTATTTCCTCTAGAATCTGTAGAGGCATACGCTCCTCCATTATATGTGAAGTGTAAAATTTTTTGCTCCCTTGACCAACTTCAAATGACCCTTTTTCCTCATTTTATTCAAATTACCTATCCTTCCATTCTATTCAACTTCTTAATCGAATTCACTCTACACGCTTTCTCTCTACTTCATTCTTAGCACCTTCAAGCTTTACCAAACCTCCATTGTAGCTGCAAGCTACTATTTTTTTGGCTCATACTCTCCATTGTTGCAACAACATTGGCTTTCGAGAGCTTACAAGCTAATGCCTTCCTCTATTTTCCTTGATATCACGTGGTTGAGAAGGTGATATCCTCCATTATCATTTGCTTTTGTATCATCTTATTGACATTACAACATATTGTTGTTTGTGTATTGCTTGGTATTTCCATTTCTATACTCTCTTTATCATCTTTCTATAAAATCATTGTTATCTGGCTATCTATGGAGGTGGAAACACTAAAGCGGGGGATTGACTGAGGCAATCCTCTATAAACAAACCCAACATTTTCTTGTTCTTATGTGTGCAGATTATTCATCAAGTAAAGCTAGTGAAGACCTCAACTCGTGGGTTCAAAGGTCTTCCTTTATCACCCTTCTTTCATCAATCCTACTTTAGTGTTATAGTAGTATTCTTCTTGTTATACTATTGCTTTTATATCTATTTTATTTTTGTCATAGCATAAAACTCTACTAGTCAAGTTGTCAATAGGTTTTCTAGTGTTTTAGACTGTAGTTTTCACTCTCTATCTGTATGGACGCCAACATGTCCCTGAGACCCCAGTGTGCCACAATGGAAACCAAGTTCCATGTTGTAGTCCTCTAATAGTAAGTGGTCTGAGTCATAGTCTGAACCTCAAAAATCAGCTCTCCTGACTTTCTAAAACATTCAGGTTAGAAGAGGGATAGTAGCAACCAAATTGCTCTTCCTTTTCATCCCTTAGAACTTTAAACCTTTCCAATCACTTAGAAAAGCTTGAGGTAGATCAGGGTAGCCTGTTGCTTTGGACCCTCCCATGACCTAGGATCTTGGAGCATCTAGTCCCCCTCCTCTACATTTTGGTGAACCTGATGTGAACATCATAGCTTGTTTATTTCTTTATGTCAAGATTCTTCCTCTTGCGCCTCGTGAAGGTTGCAGACTTTCATATCATGAAGCTTTATGAGCTTATGAACCAATCTACAAATTTTGTGTACATTGTTAGGAGAAGCATACGACATCTAGAGATGGATTTCTTGAAGGTCACTACTAGTCTCACTTCTCAGGAAATGGTTTAAAAAATGGAGGTGAGCTTCCTCGAGGAGGCCACTCATGCTCCTACTCCTCTCATTTCTCCTATGGCCCCACCTCTGAATGAGAATGATGCTATCATTATTCTTGCAGATCATCTCCTTGCTCTAGATAGGAGGCTATTGGATCTCGTGAATCATTTTGAAAAAGAATGAAACAAGGCTAGGGTTGCTAGGCTTGTCAATGAAATGAGATATATGCTAGAAAAATATAGGGTGGGCCTGGCACTTCTTTGAGGAATCACTAACATAGTGGAAGCATATGGCCCTTCATACAACTCTAGATTGGGTGTTACACGAGGTTTTGGGATTGAAACATTTGAAAGGAAGATAGACATCTCAATGCCCATGATGTCACTATACATGGCCAAATCAGGCCCTTCCATCAATACCACCCTCGTGCCTAAGGCACCTTCGATCATCAAATTAAAAAAATCCCTTTGGGTTTTAGCGCTATTCCTTCTAATTCTCGTGGTGGTAAATCTAGGAGCCATGCTAGCTCTTGTAGTGGAAGCCTTGGATGAATGGGGGGTGGTGGTTCTAGTGGCTTTTGTGGCTCTGGCGGTGGTTCTAGCCATAGTTCCATTGGTTCGGTTTCATCATTTGATCCTGTTCTAAATGCTTTACTATAGAACTTGGGTCAAATACAGAATCAGCTAGCAAACCTATGTCAGGCCACCTCCCAACCAATTTTATAGCCTTTCTTTCATCACAATCCTTTTTCAATAGAAATTCTAAACACTCATATTCCCTAGGGGAAGGAGATTCCAAGGTTTGAGAGGTATGGTGGTAAGGGAGATCCGCAAATGTATGTCTTAGTGTTGAACCCCATGTGTACAAATTTCTTCCACCATGATGCCTTAATGGATAAATTGTTCCCAAGATCTCTTAAGGACATATCCCTTGAATGGTACTGTTCCTTTCCCAATAACTCCATATTTTCAATTGATCAGCTTGTGAATCATTTTCTCCAACAATTCCAAGCAAACATCAGGCTGAAGATGGAATTTTTGGACCTCATCTGGTGTAAATAGGGAGAGCATGAGAAGATAAATGATTTAATTACTCACTATCAAGCACTATTTTCATAGATATCTTATCCTTTTCTTGACTTGGATATGCATAAGGTTTTCATTGGCAACCTGTAGAGGTCTTGGTAGGAGAAGTTTTCCTTGATGAAATATCCTTCTTTTGTGCATCTTTGTGCCATATTATGGGAGTACCAATAGAGGATTCCCAAGTTTGGAGGATCTTCCTCATGCTCCTATCCCAAGGGTAGGTCTATTGTGTTGATCTTTGGTAAAGGTAAATCTATTACGAATGTAGTTTTTGTGTCTAGCAATAAAGGCCTCAAACACAACAAACAATTCACGAAGTTAGCAAAATCATACTCTTTTATTTTGAAGAAGCTATTGAAAGACAAGGTGATAACCATGTTAGATCCTCGACCCCTTACTAAACCTTACCTTGATTGGTACGAAGAGAACACATTTTTCTAGTTCATCGAATTCCCAGACACGATACCAAAAGATGCATGCACCTACGTCATGAGATACAAGATCACATCTATGATGGTACTATTCACCTCGATGGGAAAAATTAAAATGTGATTTTTTTTTGGAAAAGGCTAATAGTTGTAGATCTACATGGATCCCTTTCTATCACACTTTGCGAATCTAATTGTTGAACCTCCAGTCTACTTACCCTAAGTTCTTGAAGTATGTAAATGTGGTTTCATTTACACCTGTTCCTCTCGCTTAGCCTATGACTAAATCATGAGCTATAACTTTCAATTCATAAGCCTTTCCTATGAACATGAACAAGCATCCTTCTCCTCTATACATTCCCACTCACATCAACAGGAACATCGTGACAAGTGTTCTAGTTGACCCCACAAGTTGAGTGAACGTGGTAATGGAGGATAATTTTCTTTTAAGTTTTCTACATAGGGAGGAATATGAAAATTCAAAAACCAAAATACTTACACATGAAAGACTCTCGGTCCCTCCAATTGATTCCATCACCCTCGTGGTCTTGGTAGGACCTAGGACTGTAAATTCTCCTTTCGATATCATTCTAGAGTTGGAATTATTCAAAGTGAAAATAGGCATCCCATGGCTAGTTTCCATGAATGTAGTCACTTCGGTAATCCATAAGTGTTTAAAGTTTTCTTATGAGGGATATGTGCATGTTGTGTGATAGTAGGCTACCTCCTTAGTGCGAGGCACCTAGAGAGCATTGGAAAACACTAGGCAATTTTGGAAGCCTAGGAAGCAATTTTGAGTTTTTAAACTTCAAGGTCATGTTGACCATTTTTGTTTTGAGTTAGTGATGTTAGAAGATGTTAGAATGAAGGGTGATCAGTAGTGAATGGTGGAGTGAATGGGTTTCTAAATTGGTTTTCATTAGGAATCACTAGATTTTGGGAAATAAAGCCAAAATGTTGCAATTATGCAATTTTGGCCTAATAGGGTGGTTATGTCCGACCAAGGGAAGATGTAACCACCTAGGAACCTTTAAAAGAAGAGCCTCGAACTGGATTTAGGGTTGGACAAAGCATTGTATCAGTTTGTGTTTACTGTTCATATGGAAGAGCATTGAGTTTGTTGCAATTTTTCTGGTTTTAGTGTTTATTTGTGTGTTAATGGAGGATTTCAGGCTTTGACCAGTGTGTGAAACGTGTGGCATCTATCTTACAAGCTTTGTGTGGTCATTGGTGGTGTTGTTTCATCGTTGCATAGTATTGTTCTTAGTAGGTTTTGTTTTCTTTATTTGCTGATCAGCTTGGTAGACTGTTATTCATGGAGTCTTAGACCTTTGTTTTCCACTATACCAGGTGTATAGCTCATGGGAAATGAGGCTAAGCTCCATGCTTGTATATAGGATAGTGTTAGGAGATTGTAGGAAGCATGGATACATGGTGAAAGACCTTCCCTAGGTGAGCTTGACAGTGCCCGGTTAGGGAAGACAGTCAAAAACCAAGCCCTAACGTTGTAGGGGTATCAATTCATTTGCAACCCAAGGTGTGTAGTGGATGCAGGGGTCTTGGAAAAGGTCTGGCAGGAAGGCTGAGTCTTCACCAAATCATTTGGTGGTAGAAGGAGGCAAACAGATCACTGACTGTCCAAGAAAAGGCCTAAAAAGCCCTAATTCCCACAAAAATAGGGTTGAGCCTGTGTACGGCCTGTGAAGGCCCAAAACCCCAAAATTCCTTGAGAGGTTGGCAATTGAACCAGGGTCTCAAAAAGAAGTTTGTGATGAACCTCAGTAGGATTGGAGTTATAGCCTAATTTCTCGGGCTAAGAGGCCTAATTGGGGCTCAAGGGCTACTAGCCCATCTTAAACCCTAGACTAGGGTTTGAGGGAAGCAATGGAGATTTGAAGGCTTGTGACTGATCAAGAACCATGGAGGGATGGTTTTGAAGCTATAGAAGACACCACATGCCCCTGCAACAAGTTGGTAAGGTTTGGAGAGTTAGTTGGCCTTTAGGAAGATTAAGGGCCAAGGAGAGAATAGAGGAGTAAGCACCAAGATTGACTTGGTTAGGTGTATGCAGATGATAGTAGGGTTGGCCAGGAGAACCAGGGGTGCCTAACAAGCTTTAGGACCTATAGGTTAAGAAGGTGGAGAGTAACACCAAAGGGGTTTGCCTAGGAGTGACCCAGAGCATGGGACAGTGATTGTCTTAGCCAACCTTGCCCTATCACTCCTCCTCCCCTCAAAAGGGAAGGGGATTTTTGCTCGCACCTAGGAGCCTTCCTCTTCTTCTACTATCTCATCCACTTATACCTCTCACTCCACTATGGTGCCTCCAGCCTTTGCTCCCATGCCTCACATGGGGAGTTTGATGGTGCCCACTTGGCAGAAGGACAAGTTTCAAGTATTCGAGCTTCCCGTCTTACCCATAGTGTTGAGTCCCATTTTCCATGGTAAGAGGAAGGGTCCTCATGGAGTCTACCCTATGTTTCGACCTCCGCGACCTCCTACTTCTCCTACCCCTCAGGTGGTGAATGGGAATAGGCTCACCACTGAGGCACTTGAGTTTGTTTCTCCACTTGTTGTAGTTCTCGATCTTGCGCTTCCTACTCCTACTCCCATCAAGGAAACTTCCCTTCCACCACTAGAAATGGTTGTGGACATACCTATGGCGGAATTCTCTTGATCCTTCTTAAGAAAAGAGTTCTAGTTCCCAGATCCAATGAAAATAGCTTGTGCATGAGTGTAAGCACCAGAGGAAGGCTCAGGATGTTGAGCAAGATGCCTCGTAGAAGGAAGAATAGGGGCTAGTAGCTCCTATTGTGCCTCCCTCTTTTGTTCCTTTCGCTTCAATTCTTGTCACCTTAGTTTTTCTTCCATCTCCTCCCACGAATGTTGGTGACCCTCACCCCAAAGGGGTGTAGGTTCTCATAACTCCCTTGGTGGATCCTCCTCTTCTAATGTCCCTTCCAAACATCCCTCCATTCTCTTGGCTCGTAGACATGTCAAACACCATGGTGGTGTCCATTGTGGCCTTTCCCTCTTCCTCCTTGCCTTTTGCTTCCTCTTTGTGGATTCCACATCCTTCGATGAAGCATAAGTTGGAGGATGAACTTGCTTCCAATCAAGGTTAGAAGAATGGATCATTGTTTTTGAGAGATGGTTCTACTTTGTCTTGCACGATGCTGGTGATAGAGGTAGCCTTGGTGTCTCTTGAGTTTGTCACTGTCCCTTTTGATAAGATTAATGTCACTGTCTCTTTTGATAAGATTAATGGTGGATATTGGGTTCCTCCTTCATCTCCCATTCAGTTAACACATGAAAATCCTATTAAGTGAATGTTTAACTCACTTGATGATGTCTAGGCTCTGTAGATGATCTTAGTAAGATCAATGACTTTTACCTCATAGGAGTTGAATGAAGAATACCTTGAGGGGCTCTCTTCCTTAGCTCTTGTTGTAGGAGATTCAAAGGGTTCTCCCCTTGCAGGCTCATCCGCCCTCCCCTTATAATTATCTAGATTGGGAGAACAATGACCTCCTGGTTGATGAGGACTAGGGGAGTACCTCTTCTCTATCTGTATATTAGATTTGTATGTGTGTTGTATTTCCCTTGTGCTTGTTTACACATGTTCTTGGAGGACCCTTGTCACCCTTGTAGGTTCTTGGATACAGGAGTGAAATTGTTTCATAAACTTCCTATATGTGTTTCATCATTCTTTTATATGTTGTGCCTTGATTTTCAATAATTGGGGACAACACAAAGTGCTGGGGGCATTTAGGCTTCCCTTCCATGTTGACCAATTTTTTTATATTCATTTGGTCTTCATGTTCTCTTCTTCACGTTTTGATACATTTGGGGATTAATGATAGTTGATATGTATATTATATTATATCTATCTATCTATATCTATGAAAAGTTTTGACCCCGAATTATCAGATCCCCCTGTCTCTTGATTTCTCCGTCTTTGCTTATTTTTCTTTCTCTCTTCTTTGATTTCTTCTTGATGTTGTGGTGCCTATGTGTTATTCCTCATGTGTGTGGCAACATTTCCATGTCTATATCTCATCATGTATCATGGGCCTTGACATCTCTACACCTTTTCTTCCTTTCCTTAGGATTCCATGTGCTCCTTTGATTCACACACACCATCCTAAAAAAGGGGGGCTCCTACTCTAATTTTCAATAAGTTATATTCGATGGCCAATGAATCCCTTGCTAAAGATTTCTATATTTTTTGAAAATCGCATCCTTCAATAAGGATCCCCTTAACAAGATTTTATTTTGAAATCGAATTCGTAACAAAATGAATTAGAAATTCTCCTTCAAGGAGGCCATTCTTTTTTTGGATTTCTTGATGAAAGAGAATAATTCAAAAGGATTCCTTGATGATAGGATCATTTGCAAAAATTTCATCGCTTTTCAAATAGAGCATCCCTTTGCGTGGGGCCTTTGCAATCTTGAAGGGTTCCCGAGGGACCCCTTTGAAAAATTCTCCTTCAATTGATTGTTCTGTGATATGACTATCTACATGAATTTTTCTTGCCTAACATGTTTTTTCTATGGATTAACATGTTGCTTTGCAAGACCAAGCACCTATGAAGTTGCTTTTACAATCAAGCTTGTAGGGCCGAGCACCTTGTCAAGCTTTCCTTGTAGGATTGATCACTTGTAAGGGTCAATCAGACTCTATGAAGCCTTTCATTTTCAGCCCTCAAGAATGAGCACCTATGACACCTCCTTTGTAGGACTAAGCACCTATGAAGTGCTTTCATTTTGCATGACCGAGCACCTATAGAACCTTTGTTCACCTTCTATGGGACTGAGTACCCATGGAGACAATTCTGTAGGACTAAGCACCTACAAAGATTTGTTTTCACCTTCTATAGGACTGAGTACTTGTGAAGCCATCTCTCTCTCTCTCTCTCTCTCTCTCTCTCTCTCTCTCTCTCTCTCTCGTAGGTTCGAGCATGTCAAATTGCGGTCTACTTCCTCGATGATTAAGGTATATGTTTTCAGCTCTTCCTATACTTTTCCTTGCATTTACTAACACATATGCTCACTAAAGGGGGGGAAAATATAATGGCATGAATTTTCACCCCTTGCAAATTCTCCATTTTCACACTTCACCTTAGAAAATGCAATTTTGATGCAAACCAAAAATTCATCCCTTTTCCCTATCTACCCAGTAGCCTATTTGTGTTTTGGTGGATGAATTTTGTTAAAGACGTATGCATGTCGCACAAACATCTGCACACTGCCTTGTCATCCTAACATGATTCCAACCTCTAAAATTTGTAGAGGTGTTACACTCCTCCATTGGATGCAAAGTGTAATGTTTGTTGCTCCCTTGACCAACTTCAAATGACCCTTTTGTCTCCTTTCATTCTATTCAAATTCTTGATTGAATTCACTTTACATGCTTGCTCTCTACTCCATTCTCAACACCTTCCAGGTGTTACACTCCTCCATTGGATGCAAAGTGTAATGTTTGTTGCTCCCTTGACCAACTTCAAATGACCCTTTTGTCTCCTTTCATTCTATTCAACTTCTTGATTGAATTCACTTTACACGCTTGCTCTCTACTCCATTCTCAACACCTTCCAGCTTTACCACACCTCCATTGTAGCCGTAAGCTACTATTTTTTTGGCTCATCCTCTCCATTGTTGCTACAATGTTGGCTTTGGAGAGCTTGCAAGCTCACACCTTCCTCCATTTTCCTTGAGAGAACCTGGTTGAGAAGGTGATATCCTCCATTATTATTTTCTTTTGTATCATCTTATTGAAATTGCAACATATTGTTTGTGTATTGCTTGTTATTTCCATTTTTGTACTCTCTTTATCATCTTTCTATACAATTGTTGCTATCTGGCTATCCGTGGAGGTGGAAACACCAAATTGGGGGGCTAGCTGAGGTAGTCCTCTATAAAAAAGCCCCAACATTTTCTTGTTCTTGTGTGTGCAAGTTATTCATCAAGTAAAGCTAGTGAAGACCTCAACTCATGGGTTCAAAGGTCTGCCTTTATCACCCTTCTTTCGTCAATCCTAGTTTAGTGTTATAGTAGTACTCTTCTTGTTGTACAGTTGCTTTTGTATCTTTCTATTTTAGTCATAGCATAAAACTTTGCTAGTCACATTATCAATAGGTTTTCTTGTAATTTAGACTATACTTTGCACTCTCTTTCCATACGGACACCAGCATGTCCTTGAGACCACAACACGCCACACTAGAGTTCAAGTTTTTCATTGTAGTCCTCTGACAATAAGCAATCTGAGTCATGGTCCAAATATTGAAAACTGGCTCTCCTAACTCTCTAAGACATTCGATTTAGCAGAGGGATAATAGCAACCATATTTCTCTTCCATTTTATCGGGCTTAGAACTTTAAACCTTTCCAATCACTTAGCAAATCTTGAGGTAGATTGGGGAGCCTGTTACTTTTGACCCTCCCTTAACCTAGGGTATTAGAGCAACTAGTTCCCCTCCTCTACAACTGCATGTGCTATTAACTTCCATGTGATTGTTCCAATTCCAAGTGTTGTTTGTAGTGAGTTCCAACTTTCATCCGCAATAAGAATTGTTAATTGTTTCGAGTAGTTTCAAACTATTTTTAACAAAATTTATTTGCAAATTTCCTTTATTAAAAATATTGAAATTTTTCTTCAGGGGTGCTACCTCAAGCCCCTAGCTAGGGGTTTTACCCCTATAACTCCAATTTGGGCTCTACCCTTGAGCCCTCAGACTATGCAAGAGGGGATCACCCTATGCACTCCCCCATTAATTAATTTGGGGGGTAACTGCACTAGAAAAAGTGGCCAAAATATTAATTTGGAGCATGATTGGGCTACACACCAATATTTAGATCCATTTGTTACCATTTTATTTTGATGCTTGTGTTCATGTATATATTGGTACAAGATTCAATGATAATTGTTATGTTTCATCTTAGCATGGTTCTTGTCCTATTATGGTATTTTGTGATGGAGGATAAGGGGAGTTCTTGCTTGAGGTTATGGTTACCTTTGTTTCAATTTTAGGTGTATTTTTGGAGCATGATATTATGTTTGAGAACTAGATGGTGTACATAGCTAGATAAGTGATGTTTTTCCCTTGTTGGTTATTCCTATGGGTGTATTTATAATATATGATGTCAAGTGGGAGAGTGTTATGATTTAAGTTTCATCTATCTTATAAATCCTATTTCATTTTACATATTTCCAACATCCTTGAAAAGTGTCTCAAGGCACTTAGGGTGTTATTGGAAACTAGTTTTTATATTTAATTCCATATATTATTTGTAATAAATTCATAAGGAAGGATGGTTTTATCAATAGTAATAAAGGTGACTTGTGAATAAAAATTAATTAATTAATTTACATCTCCAAGTGGAGGACTTGGGAAAGAGTGGAGGATGACTCTTGACTACCACACACATGATTTTTTGGCATTCCCTAAGTTGGGTGCTTAGGAGAGTGAAGAAAAAGGCTTTTAGATTTTCCTTGAGTGACTCTTGGTATTTTAGAGGCTTGGTCACTTTAGAGGGAAGATTGTGACTCTTGAGTTTCCTTGGGCATGCAAATTCATGAAGGTTCATTTTTGGATGCCTTATTGGCACCTTTTGAGATTCCTCTTATTTTGTAAACCACTAATAGTTTCCCCTTTCATGAAATTCTATAAATTAGAGCCTTATTATAGTGGAAAGTATCACAATAGGTTGAAACATGAATGAATGTTTCTAGGAACATGACAGAAGGTTGGATGTGTTGAGATTATTCATAGATACATACTGCTACCAAATTGGAGGTAAAGAAGATAACGAAAGTATGATTGTATTGCAATCTTTATTTCAATGTTAATACATGCTTGTCTCTCTTCTTAGGAATTTTTTCTTGCAAGGGTCTCTCCATGTAAATCTTGTACTATGTACGAATAATAGTGTTTTCTTATTTAAATCTATCAAATATCTTTAATCCAAGATTATGAACACTTAATTTCATATTTGCATATAATCTTTAGATTTCTATATTGTATTAGTGTAAGCCTTGTACCTCACTAAATGGTATTAAACAATTGGTTTAAAGATTAAAATTTTATAACAAGTCTTGTTAATTTTTCCTCACCAACCATGCAAATTTCTAATGTTCCACAAGTGGGACACACTATTGTGGGTCTACCCCTAGCTATGTAATAATCTAAAATGAATTAGGACTTTGCTTATTCATACAACACCTTAGCATTCAAATTTTAATATTTTGCACTTGAATAATGACAAGTTGGAGGAAAATTGGCTTGGGCCCATGGTTAAATTTGAATTTCAAAAAAGAGGATGAAGGGTGCGCATGTGGCCTTGAACTAATCTTGGGGCCACAATAATACTCTTGACCCAATACTATAAATAAAAATTTAAAGATTAGGCTTGGTCCACTAGAGAATAGGGCCCAGTCTTTGATTAGGTACAAGATAAAGGTCAACTCTTGCACAAAAATATGTCATACAAACTCTATACTATTACATAAAAGATGATACAAACTCTATACTATTACATAAAAGATGAAAGATAATAAAAAGAAAGTGAAAAAAAGTATTAAAGATACATTTTTTATCTCTATGGAAACAATTATTAAAGATTCACTTTTTACCTCTACATTAATGAAGTGTATTGACTTGCAAAAGTCTATTTAAAAAATCTAAATACATATATTAATCCTATCACGATCCTTTTTCCTTTTTACAATTTATATTATTGTATTAATGACAAAAGTACAATTTAATTATTTTGTTTTATATGCCTTATTTTATATAATTACTTTGAGTTCAATTATTGAATCTTTATTCGATCTTGATGTTTACAATAATTAATGCTTGAGTAGGGGAGAGGGTACCATAGTGGAGTGTGGTCCAATGGTGGGGATAGAAGTAGTCCTTAGTGGACCCCATAGTGGAGCACCTTAATATCCAATTGCAAAACATTTTTTATCCATAAAGTACACAAACTAACAAATCATGTGATGCCACATCAATGCACCAATAAAACATGACTTAGTGCACCACTATCGGTCTTACCTTTTTTTTGGGCCTTTTTGGATACCTCAACAAAAAGCATGTTGATGTGGCATCATATTTGATGATGTGGCCCTAAAACAAAATATTGAAGCACATGAATTGCCAAATAAAATGTCGTACAAAACTGGGAGTGATTTGAAATTTCCACATAGGATTTTGAGAAACGTGAAGTTAGGGTGCTCCATTATAGGCCCCTCTCCCCTAGTATTTGAATAAATTTTTTCCCAATACAATCAACATTATGTGCAAATAACAGAATGATATTTAGGACTCTTTCACAATTTAATTGCTTATTTATTTATTCTACATAGTTATCATAGACACTTCCCCATTTCATGGATGAATTCTACTTGAATGTTGTTGTCATAGTAGTGTAGGTTCCACCATTTCATAATACTAAATTGTTGGCCATTATTAACAAACAAGTGTGATTTTGGATTACTTTCCATTTCCCTTGTTTGGGGAATCAATATACTCTGCGATAGTTGCACTTTTCCAATACCACTAACACCTTTTATCTACACTTTTCCTATACCACCATCATCTTTTATCTACACTTTTTCAATACCACCATCACCTTTTTATCTGCATTTTTCCTTATCATTGGTTGAAATACCACCATCACCCTTTATCTGCACTTTTTCTTATCATTGGTTGAAATACCACCCATCACCTTTTATCTCAAACTAATTGATTGTGGTATTTTATTAAAACTCTCAATTATAAACATTAGCTTAGTGGAGAATGATAACGCTCTCCACTATTATGACCCATGAAGTTTCATGATTAAATGTAGGAAAAGTTTAAATCACAATATTATCTTAAAATAATTAAGATTGAGTGAATATTATTGATAATAGTTTTTACTACGTGTTTCAATTTATAAATTTTGTATGTTTTACTATTTAATACACGAATAATTTATTGGTAATCATTTTACACCTACTGAATTTTAAACAGATATTTTTGAGCATAACCCATGATCATTGCATTTCATGAGATGACATCTCAAATATTTTGTATACGATTAAACATGTTTGCATAGATTGTACTCCACTATTTTATATTTGGGACATATATATTAAATGCAATACTTTTGATATGTTAACCTATGCATTTTAAATGTTAACCTATCAACAATAAGGTATAACATCACTTTTTTTTGGATAAATTATGAGCTTAGTCATTTCTTCTAGTTATAGTGAGGTGATTAAGAATTTGATAGATTCTTCTAATTGTCATTTCTATTAGAATAAGAATTTGATAGATTTTTCTAATTATCATTTCTATTAGAATAAAATTATTTATTTATGTTATGATTTTCAAAATAATCCTTTACTTTTATATCTTATATGTAAGCTCCATGAATATTGATTTTAATTGTCATGCATTTTGTCTCAACCATGAAAGTTGATGTTTGGTTTATTACTTTTCATTGCTACAAGAAATAAAATAGATGGTTATTGATTAGAGATGTTTTAATATTGCATGGTTGTCATTTTGGGGGTATCCATTAGTTTTTCTTAGCTACTATGTTATCATCCAATTTGTACTACATGTTATAGCAAATGATTTGATATTCATTAGTTGTATATTTTTTAGCTATTGATTAGATATTTATTACTATCTAATTGATATCCACTAGCATTTTATACTAAAGTTAACATTTTCATAGTTTTCATTTTTTATAGTTTTAATAAAATAGAAATTCATGCATAAGAGATGCAATATAGCCAAAGGATTTGATTGTGTGCAACAATTTTTAGCATCAGCGTTTAGGATCACACTACATGATCCATCCTTCGAGGATAGAGAGCTCATCATTATTCAGATCATAACTGAATTATGATCAACTTTGTTCTAAATATAAAATATTTATCAGCTCTCAGGCACTATAATGGATAATGAAACCTATTATGTTAACTTATGCATATTCAATTTTACCAATTTTAGGAAATAAAATAGATTAAAATTTTGATATACCTTATCATCCTAGTTTATGTTAAACAATTTGATGAATTGGATAAATTAGTAAGATATATCATTTCAAAAGTATATGTATTACTCTCACCATTTAAGGCTATATTCTAGTCAATAAATGGGCTAGTTGGTTAAGATCCTTTAACTCTCATTTTAGCTTGAGTTTTATGGGTGTTAAACCCCCTCGTTCAACAAATAAAATTCATAGTTTGGGATTAGTTTATTCTCCTACAATTGATAAGAGATTTATGTTAGAACTTTTTCATGTAGAAGTTAAATATACTAATAGTGGATCCCTTAGGATTATTTACTTTGTATCTTTGATAAAACAAGATGATTAAGAATCCTTTCAATTCTCATGTGATTTATGTCTTGATAAATGTTACAAACAAAGACACATATATAAAAGATATGTAGATTTTGATACCTTAAGAGTAATATGAAATAGTTAGTTATGAATACACTCCATGGTTTAAGAATTGACATGAGTTTACACTATTTCTTTATGAAAATATAATATTGCAACTTTCATTTTAGGCGTGGTTAGGGATGATATCAATTGTGTACTAAAAATAGACCTATTAGTTAACTTTAGTGATTGAATAATGAATTTAACAGGTAATAAGTAATTTTAATAATGTTGAATTTTGAATGTTACCATGAAATTCTTATTAAATCCATGAATAAGAAATATAAGTTACTAGGTATGGATTATGCATTTTGTGGATATTTTAAAGTGTGGTTTGATTAAATAGGTAGTACTATGAATTACTAATGAGTTTGAATTCTTGCAGGTCATTTTCAATAAAGAGGTAAGCTGAATTAAATTATATTGAATTTTAGTTGAATAAATA
>VDFB02362834.1:0-23534 GCA_007258455.2 Sequoia sempervirens | reverse complement strand
AGTAAAATTAACATGTAAATAAGTCCCCTAAGTCCCCTAATAATGAGTTAACTAGGTACAAGACTTTATTTACACCAGCAAGAAGAATCAAAACCTGACAACCAAATTTAATCTGAGCAGTCAAAGTAAAATCATCGGCTATTTATAAAATTAGACCAAAAGCTCTAAAGATTCCACATTAACTACAATGAATATTCTATTTTTAGCAAAGATTTCATCAACCAAGTGATGACCAGGAAACCATGAATATTAAGCTCAGGTTATGTAGAATATTCCAGCAAGGTAGAGTGTATACTTTTTTTATGAGCCCGTAGCTGTGAAATTTAGGCTCATGTTTTGCTGATGTCAGTAATACATCAGCTTGTTAAAAAATAATTTCCCACCTCACTGATTGCATTTTGGTTTTGGAAGGAGAACTTTGAAGGATCATAACTTACTCATTTTGACTCTTTTTTTCAAGCAATTTTTTTTATTCGGACTAATGTTTCATGCTCTTCATAGTAGGGCAATCATATTTTTATTTTGATGTCTATATTTTCTGAAAATTGCATATTTTCATAGGTTTTGCTACTTCGTCCTCATTTTGGGAACTTCAACAGCTCATATCTTGCTCCTATGGTAACATTTTTGGGTGCAATATTTTTTAAAGTGCATAATTTTTTGTGTAATTTTCAATGGTATGATCATATTGATCTCATTTTATACCAAAAATTGTACTTCATAATGTGGCCAAATTTGGCATTTGCATGTAGCAAGATCAATACCACTTTTCTATTTTTGCAAAGTGGCAACTATAAATGCACTAAATATAAAGTGCCAAATCAGATATTGCTTGAGGGGTTTCATGATTGAGTGAATTTGGGGGGTAATATTGTTGTTGATTCATTTTCGTTGATCATTTGAGGAGGTATCATGGGATTTTATATTCATTCTTTTGTGGTAATGTTGAATAAGGATAATTATGAGTCTTGGAAGAAAGGTATATTGGCACATCTCAGGTGGCTTAAGTTTTTTCCATACCTTTATGGGTTCATACTTGAAACAAACACACCTTGGAAGCAATCAATTTGGGGTAATGATAATGATCACATTATAGGATTAATTGGTACATATATTGGTATTGATATTCGTGTGGAGATCTAAGATATTAAGTGCCCACACACACTTTGGACTAAGATTTGCGAGCTTTTTGGATACCATCATATCTCTCCATTCCCAGATGATCTTGTTGGAGATTATTTACTTCCCCTTAATGATGTTAATAATATGATCTGTGATGATGATACTTTAGAGGAGTGTGAGTATAATAAATGTCTTGAATGTCCATTTGATAAAGATACTTCTCTTCCTACTTATCCTCCTCCTATTGAGATCACATCCTCATCTACTGTTGTACCTAAGGATGCTTGTGATTCCATAGTTTTGGTTCCTTGTGATTCAGTGTAGTAAAATCTTCATTGTCTTTCATATTTGGCTACTTTGGATGGCTTCTTGATAGGTATTTAAAACTTGTTTATGGAGTCTCATATTGTAGATTTGGGGGACACCATTGATGACATTCATCTTCTCTTTAATGGAGAAGATCCTTCTTTAGTCATTATGAGGGACCTCTTTGACCCTCTTGTTCAATCTCTACATGATCATTCTTTGTATTTTGACGTGACTATGGATCCTTTTAGAAAAAAATTGGAGGAGGATTTTTTATCCTCAAAGGGGATATCAATGTCTTTGGATCATGTTCTACATTAATCTCTACTAGATTTTGGATTATCCTCTTTAGAAAGGTGGCCTAGAATGCCTATTTGGAGTGAGACATTTTTCAGCATCAACATGGAGACACTTGAGCATGCGTCAGAGACATCATACATCACCCATCTTGACATACTGCATGCATTATTGGTTTTGGTTCTTCCTAAGGGGAGGAATGTTGTTTGACGAGGTTGGATCATCTTCAACATTCAATGTCGAGCTTGTACCATTATTATAGGAGACTCAATGTTGAGGGGGGACTGCATTGTATCTCTTCTTCTTCTTCTCTCTTATGGCGGGTCTTCCTCACATGGAGTCTTCTCCTTCTCATTCTTCATTGAGAGAATTTCATTTTTTGTATTTCATCTCTCTTTTTGGGAGGACTTTTGTCCCACTAGGTTTTCTCCTTTTCTCCATTTGTGAGAGATTTCCTTTTCACTTGTACATGGGTACCTAACATAACCTAGTAGTCAGGACCCATCCTTGCATCTTTGTGTCATTTGCATAATAATTTGCTACTCCCTAACTTGCAGTTAATGGTGGTTGTTGGTGTAAATAAAGTCTTGTACCTAGTTACTTCATTACTAGGGGACTTATTTACATGTTTACTTAGGTCCTAGGAATCTTTCTAGAAGGTGTTAGTTGTCATCTTATCTTTTGACTTGTAACACATGTGAACCTAGGTAAGTGTGATAAGTTGTCTCATGCCATATGATTAAGAAAATTGTCATAATATTATTACATCTTGATGCAGTCAAAGACTAAGACCCAAAATTGAGGTGTTGTTCTTCGCAGCCACCACACCAATATCTCATCTACCTAACACAATAAAAATGACTCTCATAGAGAAATAAACAAACCCAAATTTTTTTGAAATATGAATCTTCCACCACACCAATATCTCATCTACCTAGTACAATAAAAATGATACTCAGAGAAATAAACAAACCCAAAAAGTTTTGAAATATCAATCATCAATCATGCATGTAAATGCACTAAAAACTATTGATAGGCCACATATTGGAAATTATTATTATTGTACAAAAAATTCCATTTCTTCTAAAAACTTGAGTAATAGATGTTATCACCTTCATCTACAAGAAAACATGCGATTCAAAAATTTTCCACCAATGTAACCATGTTAAAAATAAGTTGAAAACCTAGAAAAATCCTTTTTGAACATTAGTGTTTGATCCCTTCCAACAACCTTTAAACTTTCATCTTTTTAACTAATTTATTTCAAACCTCAACCAGGATAGATTTCTCAACCTTAGGAATTGAAAATATAGAACTTGCAACCAAAGATCAATATCACACACATATGCTTCAATTAATTCAATAAATCTATTTTTTACATTAAATGTTAGCTCCAACAATAATGAATGCTATAGTAAATCAACAAGAAAGCCAAGATTCAATTCTACATGAATGAATACCTTTCCAACACAACAAAATTTCACTCCTACAAGCAAGAATGCCTTCAACTATTACAAATCAGATTTAGAGCAACAAAAGTCTACTACATGCAACATCAAATCAGCCTCAAACATTATTTTATCCCTCTTTGGATGCCATGGGTGTGCCTCTAAAAATTTTCCTTCATTCCTTTCATATTTTCCTTAGAATTTTCCTGTTCAATGCTCTCTTTCCCTAGGCATTGGATTTTTCTCTGCAACGACAACCTTCAGGCAAGATTCTCCCTTTTCTTGTTGTTATTCCTTGCCTACAATATTTTTAATGTCTTTGCTAAAAATTCTCTCCATTATCCTGCTTTCCACTACCTCCAACACTTGTACCCAGAAGAGTCCAACATTCATGGAAAATAATTTCAAACTCACAGGAGTTACAAAGGATTCCAAATTTGAAAATTCATGTCTAGGCGTTGGAATTTTTCCTCCTCCAATTTGGTGAGGCAAAATTCATTTTATGAGCCAAAAATAAATAAAAAAATTAAGCCTTTGATGGCATATATCCAATAGGCATTAGAATTTTTTTTTAATATACTGGAAATGTGTGAAATGTGCCTCGAAATCATGCCTAAAAAAATCACTACAAAATTAAATGAAGAAAAATACAACTTTCTTTTTGTAATGTAAGATTGTCTATGCTCGAATGCTCCTGCATCCAACAAACCAAGTAAGAGAAATGTTCCATGAGTGAGAACTCATGAACATTTGAAGATATTGTGTTTGTTCATCATTCACATCTCTTCCTTATCTACTTGATTTTTCTTCTTCTCCTTGTTCTGAAACTTCTTGTCTCTCCCTTCCTTCATCTTTCCTCTCTTTCTTGCTCTCATGTAATTCATCTTGTTGCACCAAGGTTCATCTTCCCATTTTCCTTGATCATTCTTAACTTCTGCATATAAATTGACACTAACAAAATCATAGAAGTCAATAAATTCACTTTGCATATTCCCTTCACCTATTCGTTCTTCACTTTCTTCTTCCTCTTATTTTTTTCCTCCTTTCTTGCTGCAACATCCTCTTCAATATCCTTATAGCCTTCAATTTTAACCATATCACTTACATACAAATTAAACTCATTAAAAAATTCACAAGATGTGAATTTTACCTCATCTTTCAATGCCACAAATTTTGCTTCACCCATTGTCAATGCAAGCAACTCCTTTTCAACTGTTGCAATCTGCATTAATAAGTCATCTTCTTCTTTATTTTCTGCTGCTCCTCCACCTCTTTCAATTAAGAAATTTTTTTTGCAATCTTCTTCCTATTGATGCCCAAAATTTTGAATCATCTCCACATCCTCATGAAGAACAAACTTTGTTGGAACTTTACTATTCTTTATCTCTAAAAATTCACCTTCTTTTATGACATTACTATTCCTTACACTCATCTCTATATCCAGAATTTCATTAAATTCCTTTGCAAGTAACATAACATCAAACTCATTTTCACAAATATCATAGAAATAACATTTTACCTGTGTGTTTTCTTTCTTTTCTACTACTTTCCCAACATCAGTCACTTCAACAAGTTCCTTTATCTTTTCTTCACACAAATCAACATCAATATCTTTAAACAATACCTCTTTTTCAGCTATGAATTCATTGTTCTCTTCTTTATTATCCTCTTGCATGAGGATCCTTTCCTTTTTAGTGCCATATGCATGATACTCCAATGTATCCTTTTATTCAACTGCATCCAAAATAGTGTTAACACATAAAATAGGGAGTTTGTCTCTTCCCACCTTCATTTCCTCTATTAGCTCTCCTTCAATTAAATCTTTTGTTTTATTTTTCTCCTCCCTCTTTTTCCATTCCTTCTTTATTATTCTTTTCTTTTCTTTAACCACAATCATGTGGGTTGATCTCACATGTTCTTTCCATGTCACTTTCATCATAGGGCTACAACTCTTCATTTTATCTTTCTTCTTTTCGCTATCCTCTTTGTCAAATCTTTGTTTTTCCTCTTTCTTCTCTTCACCTACATACACAAATTGAATTGTAAATACATTTTTGTTAGGAAAATAATGGAACTCCTTCATGCCCATATATTCCTCTTCAACCTTCTTATCAATTGCCACTTCTACTGTTGCAATTTCATTCTTCTTTTCTACAATCACAAATTTATCAAGAAAGTAATATATTTCCAAGGCTTCCACTCTAGCCTCAATCTTCTTCAATTCTTCAAAAACTCACTTTGTAAACCTATTTTCTTTCCACTCTTCCATAGGTAAAATCCTCACAGGCCTTCCCATGACCCATCTTATCCTCTTCTTCAAAGACATCTTCAGAGACTCACAAGTCCCTATGTAGTTACAAGTCATCTTGCAACAATCTCTCTCACTTCAGGGTATCAACCCTCTATAGCCATAGGTCCTCCCTGCAACAAACTCACTCTTGCTTATCCTTTGCCCAATAGATGGTTTTTGAAAGACACACCTCTCTCTCATGCTGTAATACCCCTCCTGTTACTATTTAGACTTGTTTTCTTTCTATGCTTTCGTTTGATACTTTGTGATTGTGATAGTACTATTTATTGTTTAGTTTGGAGGACTGGATAGTTAGATTGTTTGGTGATTATGCTTATACATTTGAGGACATGGACATTTCATATAATATTGTGGTTTGGTGATGTTAGTTTGATTTCAGTAACATATTGTGATGCAACTTGATTTAGTAAATTATGTTATGATATGATTTGTTAGTAGAAATGCTATGTCATATTTGATATTGTAATTGATAGAATAGTTGGTGAGAGGATAGTGTAGCACCACTCGTTCGCGAGTTCTGTGCTATGCTGCAATTCCTTCTCACAATGTAATGCTTTGATTATATATATATATATATATATATATATATGTACATGTACACGATCTTGTTTGGATGAAGGGATTGCAAGTACAGAGTCTTGATTCCACCTACTTTGGTAGGACAGGGCAAGCATCAAATTACCCAATGGTATGATGTTGAAACAGAGATGACAAGGAAGTCACCCCGTCCCATGTTGTCAAACTATCCTGATTGAATGGTATTGTGCATCTTTGTGTTTGTTATTTCTGTAATTTATGATTGTGGTTTGTGTGAGTGTCTTGTTCGTCTTTATTTTACGTTGGTATTTTGTATGTTGTCATTTATTTAATTAAATGGTAATAATAAATGTTTATTATAGCATTAGATTAATTTGTAACAAAATATTAAAGTTTTATTTTAAAAGTCATGTTGAGATGATGGATTGCACAGCCACGAAGCTTCAATAAGGACTTTAGCCATGAAAGATAATCAACCACAAAAGAAGTGTTGCAACAATGGAATGCTGATTGAAGATTCTATTGATATGATATTGATATGATATATTACAAATGAACAAGATGCCTGATTAAATAGGCAAGAGCTAAACCCTAATATGCATGAGATGTTGCCATGTGTCATGATCTAACAACATGCTACAACATGTGAACCCTAATGGTGATGATCATTAAATGAGGAGATAAGTTCTAGAAGGAATCTTATCCCACAAACTAGGAAAGGGAATATTATCCCATTTATTAAATGTTTGCAACCTAGGACTAAATGATTAAATGCAAGACCTAAGTAAACTTATGTTAGTGTAATAATTAATTAATTAATTACACCAACACTCCCCCATAAGTGCAACTTAGGGAGGAAAATGCAATGATTATGCATGATGATGATGGGTCCCGGCTACGAGGCCATGTTAGGTACCCATGAAGATGCAAAAAATCTCCCACAAACGGAGAAAAGGGGAAAACCCAGTGGGAACAAAACCCCTCCCCAAAAAGGAGATAGAAAAAATAGATGGAAGAGTGATGTTTGGAGGACTCAACATTATCCCCCCAAGGACTACAACCATCACAGATATACAAAAAGATCAAAAAAAAGATGTGGAATAGATAGCCCCCCCATAAAGGAGAGTAGTCCCCTCTAAAATATCCTCAAAACCAATGTGAAACTGAGTAGCCAAGTCGGATAGACCTGAAGTGAACCCATCCATGTGCCACAAGTCTGAAGAAGAAAAAGTATCCATCCTTGCTGAAACAAATCTCAACTAAGAGGTGTCTAAGGAAGATGGTTCCATGCAAAGAGTCAAGCCAAGCCAACCTCCACAACCTTGGTGGAGTGCAGGAGAGGATGTGCTGCCTACCCTTGAATCTGGAGAATCAGGAACAAGAGGATCTCGATCCCAAAATTTGGTGAACTTGTAGACCTTGGAATGATGATCAGCTTGACCATAGGAAACAAGTACATCAAACCTATCTCTAATGATAGCAAGTTCGGAAGTGAATTCAATTTTCAAACCCTCCTGAGTTAGTTGATAAACAGACAACAAATTGTGAGCAATTTGAGGAACATAGACAACATTTTCTAACCTCCTACCATCAAGATCAACATCACAAAGACCAGCAACATAGACAATAACTGCATTGGCTGTGAACATGCGATCAAAGTCGGCAGGCCTCAGAGTATCCCACAAGATATGGTGCTGAGAAGAAGTAACATGCCTAGAAGCACCATAGTCAATTACCCATCCTTCTCGATTATCAACCAAGGTAGTGATCAAAGCATGTCCCTGTCCAAGACTGTCAGAAGTAGCAATGCTAGCAAAACCAGAAGATGACTCTTCATGAGAGGGAGAGTGAGAAGATTTAACTGTAGTAGGTGGGAGAGTGATATTGTGATCCTTAAGTATTTGCCGAAGCTCATGAATTTCCCTCTTGAAACAGTTATCCTCGATGTGACCAAGCCCATTGCAGAAGGTACATTTGGGCCTTTCTCTCTTTGGCTTGTCTTCCTTAGGCTGAGAAGATGATTTAGAAGAAGCTCCTGACTTTGATTTGTTCTTATGCTTACCCTTTCCTTTGGATGATCCTGCTACCAATGCATGTGTCTTGGTGGATGTATCAACTTGAGTGAGCTTGGATTGCTCTCAGGTTAGCCTTTCACAAAAAGTCTCAAATGAAGGCATAACAAAACTATCACCAAGTCCATCCATGGTGGAATAGAAAGAAGTAGCAAAGTATGAAAAGGAACCTCTCAACTTGGATAAAATCATAAAAATGCATTCTTTGTCAAACTTATCTTTTCCACAACCTGTAAGCTGAGTTCGTAAAGACTTAAACTTTACCAGGTAGTCTTCAATAGAAGGGAATTGATCAACAGCAAGGGAGGAAAGTTCTGACTCCAATTGTAAAGCTCAAACATCACTAACTGAACCAAAAAGGTCCTTGAGCTTGTCCCAAACTTCCTTGGGAGTACGGCACCCCTCAATATGGAAGAACAAAGAGGTAGATACATGAATAGCAATGAGCCCCATTGCCTCTTCGCACTTAGTCTGATGCTGGAATTTCTCATATTCCCTGGTAAGATGAGGTTGATTCTCATTCAAAGTGGACCAAAGTCCCTTTGACCAAAGGAGACGCTGCATACTGACTTTCCATGTATGATAATTGTGAGGAGTAAGGATCTCAAATCCTGTTTCAGCCATTGGAGAAGAACAAGAAACCAAGACAAATATTCTGACAAAAAAAACCTGAATGTAGATATCTGATGAACTAGCAACTGAAGTGACGCTTCTGAAACAAACTGAAAAGCGAGAAAGAACCTCTAAACCCAAAAAACTAGGGTTTCCACTTCAACTAAGAATAAAAAATTACAGGAGCATAATCTGGAAAAACAGAGCATACCACTGGAAAGTTGACAGAAATACCTTTCCAAAGATATATGGTTTGTGAATTTTCGATACCGTATGCAGAAGATATGGCCTCCGGAAGATTCTGCCTAATTAGGTGATGTACTGGCTAACTGGGCACAAAATTGGAGCACCTTAGGGCAAAAAAGTTTCGGCCCTTGGTCGGTGATAGGACCGCGGGCTGTAAAAAAAAAAATTCCACCACCACTCGGGCGGTGTCGGAGTGGCGGGATGAGCGGAGCACAGTGGCGCAGCCAGATGGAACACCAACGGAGGTCGGCGGAAGCAATAAGCCCCGGTCACCGATAGAACCGGAGGCTGTCGGTGGAGGCTTCGACGAGATCGGCAGCTGCGGTCGGCGGGAGGTCTCCGGGTGTCGGACGGGAGCCGGGAGATGTCAACGGGAGCCGGGAGAACGGTCGCCAGGAAGTCTGCGGGCAACGAACGGTGGTATGGACCGACGAGAATGACGCAGAGATGACGAAAGCTCTGTCGGAGTCCACAGAAAATGACGATGTCGGATGACGCAGACAGTGCGGTCGGCGGAAATTTGAATATTGCAATTTATATTGCAATTCAAATTTAATAAAAAATGCTGATAATAAACCCTACCGACGGATGAAAGACTATAGTTTGCACAAAAAATATTTTTGCCGACAGATATTTTTAATTGCCAGTCACCCTGCAGAGTGAAATTTATGCAGGAACTATAGAGAAATTTGCCCAAAAATTGCCAGAATTTTTTTTGATTTTTCTAAATTTTTTTTGCCTTGATGGAGGACTTACAGGGATGATTTTTTCTTGCAAAACTATACGGATAGTACAAAAAATGCAAACCCTAAAATGTACCTCACAGGCTCCCGGTTGAATCTACTTCGATTTTGACAAATGAATAGGCGATCTGTGGGTTTTGAGGCCTTCTGGATGCAATGGAGAGGTTTGAGAGGGCCTGATCTGCACCAGAAAACAGCTTGGCTCCCGGGTAGAACCAACTAGCCTGCAACATAAAACCCTAAGCCTGCTTGAATCTTGCACTCCAAACTTCCTGGATCTAGGGTTGATGTTTCAATGGACTAGCTCTGATACCATGTTGAGATGATGGATTGCACAGCCCCTGAAGCTTCAATAAAGGACTTTAGCCATGAAAGATAATCAACCACAAAAGAAGTGTTGCAACAATGGAATGTTGATTGAAGATTCTATTGATATGATATTGATATGATATATTACAAATGAACAAGATGCTGATTAAATAGGCAAGAGCTAAACCTAATATGCATGAGATGTTGCCATGTGTCATGATCTAACAACATGCTACAACATGTGAACCCTAATGGTGATGATCATTAAATGAGGAGATAAGTTCTAGAAGGAATCTTATCCCACAAACTAGGAAAGGGAATATTATCCCATTTATTAAATGATTGCAACCTAGGACTAAATGATTAAATGCAAGACCTAAGTAAACTTATGCTAGTGTAATAATTAATTAATTAATTACACCATGAGAGATGACAAGGAAGTCACCCGTCCCATATTGTCAAACCGTCCTAATTGAATGGTATTGTGCATCTTTGTGTTTGTTATTTACTGTAATTTATGATTGTGGTTTGTGTGAGTGTCTTGTTCGTATTTATTTTATGTTGGTATTTTGTATGTTGTGATTTATTTAATTAAATGGTAATAATAAATGTTTATTATAGTGTTAGATTAATTTGTAATAAAATATTAAAGTTTTATTTTAAAAGTCATGTGTTTTATTTAAGAATTAATTAAATATTTAAGATTAGTATTTTGTTAATTTAATGAGATAAGGTTGTTGAGGATAATTATTAAAATAAATTATATAAATAAATTAAATTATGTGAATTGCAAGTAAAACTTGCAAAATTGGAATTAAAACATAAAGTATTGATGAATGGAAAAAATAAATAAAAAATAAAAGAACAGAAAAGATAAAAGGACGAATGAGAATTAAGTGTTGGCTGAAAAGCTGGAATTTAAAATAGAAAATTTCTTTTGAGCTGGATTTTTAGAGCTTTTGGAAAAGAAGAGTTATATTTTTTATTTAATTGCATATTTGTGAGTTTGGATTCACGGGGGAAAATTTGGACAAGTTGCACAAAATAATGATTCTGAATTATTAGATCTTCTAAAGTTTTCTCGAAGTTATTTTCATTCTTTTTCTTTCATTATTCTGGGGGAGGTTCTTCTGAATGGAATAGTAGATCAGACATTTGAGCAAGGAAATTGGGAGACGAAGCTCTAAAGGAAGGAACGAAAGTTATTCAAAGAGCTATCTGGATCCAGCGAAGCTTCATCAAGTTTTCATCAGCGCCGGACTCCAGGTTCCATTTGTTTCTCTTCAGTTTTCTATTTCAAAAGAAAATAAATAAATAAATGAATAAATATGTTTGGTCAATAGAGGAAAAGAAAATTTGTGCTAGAAATCTAGTGGTTATTAGATATCAAATCAGTAAGGGAAAAATTATTGTGATCTTGAAAATTTTTGTATTTTTTTATGATTTTTATATGGAAGTTTGTTAATCCCTCTAAAATAAATGGTTTTCGAAAATATGGATATATATATATATATATATTTTTTTTTTTTCTTTCAAGCATATATTTAGTACTGTGAATGTACTGTTGCGAATATGCGTGTCATTGATCTATATACATATATATACATATATGTATATATATATATATTTATATCTTTTAAACTAAATTTTATTATACTGGTTCGATTTTAATTTCTGGGCCGAATTGAATTTTGTCGGCATATTAATGGTGGAAGTTTTGTTTTTAAAAAAAATTTAAAAAAAATTGTTTTGCATGTTTTGGGGAGGGACAACAGTAGCCGTACCCCCCCCCCCCCAGTACCTAGCCGCAGCCAAAGGCTGCCACAACAATCTTGCCAACTGCTGAGCGTAGCCTCTGTACTGGGCTGAATGGCCTTTATGGGAATGGCCGAGTTCTATTTGTTTATTAATCTTTTTTATTTATATATATATATATATATAGAATATGTGTTAATTATTATATATATATATATATATATTATGTATTAGTTGTTTTCAAAGTTAGTTTTACATATTTATATATATATATATACATATGTTGTTTTCATCTTTAGTATGAATATCTTAATTGTGATCATTTTGAAAAAGGTAGAATTCCGTTGAGAATTGGATTATTTTTTTTGTATTATTGGAAATTTATTCTAAAATTGTATAAAGGAAAAAGAGAGGTTTTGTAATGTAACTTAAAGAATTATATTAACTTTAGGTGAAAATTATTGTGTTACTCTATTTTCTTAATCTGCATGACTTCTTTATTTCCTTGAGTTATTATTTGGACTTTTGTAAGGTGGGGACCCTGTCGATCTTACGAACCCTATTTTGGTGGTTGTGATCCTTAGTATTCCAAAGTCGTGTGTTTATTCTTCTTTTTTGTATCCTTGAGATTGCAAGAAAATAATATTATTATGTTTTGGAAGTGTTGTACGAGATTGTTGAGATTTTGGTTATGAGTTATCATGAGATGGGTAATGCCTCGCATGTATTTATTTTTGAGTTATATGCTTTATTCGTTATGGTACAACCCTTGCCTTGTTTGGTTTATATTTTGGAATCTTTTCGGAGAGTGGCTCTTCATGGGGGTCGGTACCTCAAAAGGAGGAAGAGCTCAAGATAACCCACATAAGAGTAGTGTAACAAGTGAAAACCTAATAATAGAACTTAGGAGGATGGGTAGTAAAACACATAAGATAATAATATTGGATACCTCGTCTATGCATTAGGGATTTCGTAGACTAATGGTAGGCTCAGAAGGTCGTGGTTGGAAAAGTCATAACCTTTTCCTCATGAGAGGTTGACGGATCTGCATGAGCTACCCTATGGGGTCGGCACCTCAAGTTGGAGGAAGGGCCAGGATAACCATAGATGGGGGTCAGTGCCTCAAGTTGGATGAAGGGCCAGGATAACCCATGCAGGCTATGCGATGACACTCTCCACTAGACACCCTATGCCTTGTCTCTTGGATGCCTTTGGAATTGCATTTTGATTGTTGTTTCAATTCATTTGGAAATGTTTCGTGATTGTTCTTTGGTTACTTGGTTAATGGTTATTGCCTTATTTTGTTGTGATGAGATTTATGACTTTAAGTTTATTATGTTGGCTCATGAATGTTGTCATTTATGTCCTTTGTAATCCTTGATGTTGTTTTGGATTTACTGTTCTATGTTGTCTTTTATTGGGATTGGTTTATGGCATTCATGGTCGTGATGTCTTCCTTGTCACCTCTAAGCATGGGGGGTGGGTTATTTATAACCCACATGGTTAGGTGGAACGTGCTCTGCACCTGTTGGGTTCCCCATCGACGTCCATTCTTTTCAGCGTTCTTTAGTCAGAGCTTGTACCAGTTGTTCGCTTTGTACTTAATTCATTATTTGTACTATTTATGTATCCCACATGTATGAGAGATTTATTGTAAATCCTTTATTGAGAACATGTAATGTAATGTTTAAACGATGATGTATTATTTAGGAACCTTTGTAATCATTATTGTATGAGATTCATTACGATGGTAATATGTGATGTAATAATATTTTTACTTATGGTTCATGGATGTACTTCTACAAATGGATTTTGTAATGTTGATGAATGTAAATTTTAATAATTTATTCAGTTTCATCTTTTATCTTGTTGTTAAGTATTGTTATGCGATGTGACCTCGTGTGCCCCAGAGGATTTAACGTTAAGATGTTAATGTGCAATGTAAATGTGTTTTAATGTTTGGATTTATGTTTACTTTGTATTATTTAAAAAAAAAATTGGTTGTAATGTTTGTTCTCTGGGATTTGCACGACGGGCATTACACATGCACCTTCTACCAAGCCTTAAACTCTACTAGAGGATAACATCTACAAACTTATTTCAAATCTTCTTAAAAATCAATTGCTGCAATATTTCCCAATCAATCTTCCTGCTCTGATACCATTTGATGTAGTCTTGAAAACCAAGACCCAAAATTGAGGTTTTGTTCTTCGTAGCCACCACACCAATATCTCATCTACCTAAAATAATAAAAAATTATTCTCATAGACAAATAAACAAACTTGAAAAGTTTTAAAATATGAATCAGCTACCACACCAATATCTCATCTACCCAACACAATAAAAATGATTCTCACAAAGAAATAAACAAACCCAAAAAAATTTGAAATATGAATCATCAATCATACATGTAAATGCACTAAAAAATGTTGACATACCATATTTTGGAAATTATTTTGATTGTAAAAACAAATTCAGTTTCTTCTAAAAACTTGGGTAATAGAAGCTCCCACCTTCATCAACAAGAAAACATGTGATTCAAAAAATTTCCACCAATGTAACCATGTTAAAAATCAAGTTGAAAACCCAGAAAAACCCTTTTTGAACATTGGTGTTTGATCCCTTCCAGCAACCTTTAGACTTTCATCTTTTTCCCTAATATATTTCATCCCTTCCAACAACCTTTAAACTTTCATCTTTTCCCCTAGTTTATTTCAAACCTCAACCAGGAAAGATTTCTCAACCTTAGGAATTGAAACTATTGAACTTGCAACCAAAGATCAATATCACACAGATATGCTTATATTAATTCAATAAATTTGATTTTTACATTAAATACCAGCTCCAACAATAATGAATGCTATACGAAATCAACAAGAAAGCCAAGATTCAATACTACATAATGAATGCATTTCCAACACAACAAAAATTTTCTCTTACAAGCAAGAATTCCTTCAACTATTACAAATAAGAATTACAACAGCAAAAATATTCTATAGGCAATGTTAAACCAGCCTCAAACCTTCCTCTATTCCTCTTTAGATGCCATGGGTGTGCCTCTTAAAATTTTCCTTCATTCCTTTCATATTTACCTTCAAAATTTTCCTATTCAATTCTCTCTTTCCCTAGGCGTTGGATTTTTCTTTGCAACCACAACCTTTAGGAAAGATTCTCCTTTTTCTTGCTATTATTCCTTGTTTGCAAGATTTTTAATGTATTTTCTAAAAATTCTCTCCATTATCCTACATTCCACTACTTCCAACACTTGCACCCAAAAGATTCCAACATTAATGGAAAATAATTTCAAACTCATGGGAGTTACAAAGGAGCCCAAATTAGAAAATTCAAGCCTGGGCGTTGGAATTTTTCCTCCTCCAATTTGGTGAGGAAAAAGACATTTTATGAGTCAAAAAACATATAAAAAATCAAGTATTTGTTGTCATATATCCAATAGGCATTATAATTTAGTTTTTAATATGTTGGAAATGTGTGAAATGTGTCTCAAAATCATGCCTAAATATATCTACAAAATTAAATGAATAAAAATGCAACTATCTTTGTGTAATGCAAGATTGTTTATGCCTGGATGCTCCTGAATCACATCTTGTATCTCACCTTGGCTATATAACCAAGGGGTCTCTACTACATCACATCAAAAAATTGAATCATATTTGATAAGAATATTGTTTATTCTTGTCATATTCATATTCTCTCTCTTGTGCTTTCCATTTGGCCTCTAGTTTTTGAGTGGCTATCTCCATAGCCAATTCTAACATAATGGTGATATCATATGCATTCGGAAGTGAATTTCCACCCATTGACTAAATCATCACATATATATCAATATTAAGGGCTTTAAGGAAATATTAAAATGCATATGTTGATTTGGTCTTATAGTTGTTTGTATTTTATCCCATGTTTTTTGGAAATGGTAGTTAAAATCATTCATATGATCATGTGGAGCTCTCTTGATGGTAGTTAGTTGCTCCACCAAAGAAAAATGATCTAACTTATCTTCAAATTTCTTATACAAACCATCTCCTAATTGATCCCATGTTGTGATTGAATTAACTACCAAAGTCCTAAACCATTGCAAAGATTTTCCTTTTAGTGATGCAACCAAAAGCCTAATTGCTACATTCTCAACTTTGATATTATGAACTGAGCATAAAGTAGGCATATCTCTTATATGCTCAATAGGAACAGTCTGATCTTCTCCTATGAAAGAAGGTAAGATTTTATGGGCTGCCACAATAATACAATCATGCTAAGCAATATTTAATGGGTTTCCCCCATTAAATGGTACAAAATCAAGCTACATTGCTATTGGATTTTTCATAATTTGTATATTCACTACCGAAACTCTTGGAATAGGAATTATAGGCCTATAATTTGGAGGTGTAGAATGTGATCTAGCTGGTGGGCTAAGAATTTCTCTCATTGCCCTCCCTTTTCTTCTTAGTAGTGATAGCTACAAATACTCGAACGAAGTATAACTTTCTCTTATTTTCACTCTTCTCATGAGTTGATTGCATTAGATTTACTTCAAAACAGAGATTAGAGTGGCCAAGTATATGGTTATAACACCAAAAAGGCCAAAAAAATTGTTACATATACTAGGATAGCAATGAAAAATTTATATTTCTTGACTGAAATCAGTTTCAATGTCCCACCAAGCATGCCAAAAACTATTTTCATGAGGATAGCACCCTTAGCTAAGTGTGGAACTCTGCTATCCTGTGAAAAATTGGATCATCTTTAGATTGTGGGTTGTCTATGGCAAAGATGAACCTCTAGAGTGGGTTGATTCCCTTGATGTACCTCCTAAAAATTGTTGGTTTGATTGGAAAAGGGATAGAAAACTAAAATTTAAGTTTAAACTTGACCTAGGAGGTGATGCATCAATGATAAAATACCTTGTACTTGATGTCTTAACTCATAAATTTTCTCAAAAACTCAACCTAATCCTATGCACAACTCAATTTTGACCAACTTATACAAAATTGTTTCAAGGGGAGGTTATGTTTCAGGTTTTTCTATGGGAAAATTATGTGGTTTCACAACTAAAAACTCCAAAAAACAACTAACATAGCCTATGACCTGCATAAATTGTTCATATTCTTGCATAAAAAATGATTACAAATGAGAACTAACTCAATTATTTAATGTTTAAATCACAAAAATTAACTCAAATAATTCACAGTATCATTCATACATGAAAATTTGAGAAGACTAACTCATTTATTTTTATTGATGAATGGAGTTCCTACATGTATAATATTGAAAATGCTAAAAAAAAAATAAGTTATTGCTCTATCTTCTCAAAAATGAGTTGCAGTGCATCTCTTTTGCATAAGGCAGAAAGAGGAATGAAAAAACTTCTCCAAAGATTTAAAAGACTTTACTTTATAGAAATCCACCTTAGATAACTAAAGTTGCACCTCGTAGAAAATGTTGAACGTGCAAAAAGAGTTAAACTAGTCGTGAACTCTGGAGTTGGGAGTTGAATCAAACTCTTTGACTTCTTTGACCTTTCCATGATCCCTGGAACTCCAACTCCAATTGTACTTGAACTACACTCAGAAATTGCATGATGTTTATTTAAAAGTTGAGTTTAAACCCCTTGCATGAGTTTTCAAGTATTTAAGCGTATAAGGAAAAAAATCCATTATTTTAGGGACCCAAACTTTACCAAAATACATTATATTAGCCCTAAAATTCTTTCATCTCAATTTATGACCAAGTGGGCTTTCAAGACAGGACTAAATTTCTTCATAGTGCATCAAAACTGAGTGTTAAGGTCACTGGTCTTGCGCTTTTGATGCAATATGACTATCCTTCACTAGGTCTACTTATATAATCAACATTATCCTATTTTAAAATGACTTTTTCACAACTCTAGGTCACAATATTTCAATTTCAGTTAAGGAGGCTAAAACATGCCCCTAAGGATCTATCATAATTAAGAGACCTTTTCTCAGTCAAAGAGACCTATTGAGCACAAAACATAGTCATAACTCATAGCCATTAATTACATAATCCTTTTGTGATTAGTAACTACCCTTTTACTACTACTCCTCTTACACTTTTCTACTCTCTTATCTCATGAAACCTTCATGAAAAAACTACCCACTCATCCTAAGGAGTTTATTATATTATTGTCACAAATGGATGTTTTATCCTTGAGTTATGAGGCCTTTGCCTTATCATAATCAAAAGACACAATCACAAATGCTATGAATCACAATCATTTACTCCTTTGTTAAGGTAATTAATGACCACCCCTCCTTGAATGCCTTTGACTATCCCTAAATCCTTTATGTTGCCACTGAGTTCTCTTGTTGAATGATGGTTGTCATGTAAATACATTGGCAAAACTCAAAATTTTAAGTTTAGGACAATTTTGATTTTCCTAGCAAGAACATCATCTTCATTGTTATGGAAAGTATTGAAGTTGAATTACCTTTCTCTATTCTAGAAGCCTCATGAACATGCTCTTTTTTACAGTAATGGAGAGGATTCAAACACACCATGATTTTCATTATACCTTTTGATTCCCTTTCATGTATACTTTTTGTTGTGTTTATGCTTCTCAAGGATTTTCTCTTGTGGATTTGAACCTTTCTCTTTGGATTGCATATCCTCCTCATTACTTCCCTTTACTATGTCATTAAAACCCTTATGCAATGTGCTTGTGACACTACATAAACTATCCTTTGGTGGTTGTCCACCTCTCTTCACTATACATTACATTTTTAGTGCCTCTTATTGGCTATTTGTAACTCCGGTGACTTTGTAGAACTCTATCCTTGCCTCAAAATTTTTTCCTTCCCTTAAATCATTACTCCCTTTTTCAATTTTTAGGATCTTTGATTAGATGGTCATCTGTCATCTGCTTTGTAAAAATCCTGCTTCTTTCCATTTTCCTTTAATTTTCATTATTGTTTTCTTGCCTTGATTGTTCATACTCTTGCCATCTCAAACATAGTGACCTTCTTAAATCTTATGTTCCTTTATCATTCCTTGCAATCTATTTGTATTACCTCTTGGAGGAGTGTCATTAGATAAGGTTTCTACTCAAGGTAAAGTAGTTATCTATTTAATAGTGATCTTGCATCTTTTGTTCGTCTTTATGGACTATTATTGTTCATCAAAGTTTATTGCTTTGATTTTCTTCTATTGATCTGACCTCTAATGCTTATTTGGCTTTCATTTTGAGATTTCTACCCCTAAAACTTTGGTGTCCATTTTTATGTACAATATGCTCCTTTTTTTGAAAATTTTTCTACTTAATTTCTTATGATTTTTTTGTACTTTTTCTTAAAAAATTGCTGTACCTTTTTTGAAAATTTGTTGCTCATTTTTTGAAAATTTTTCCACTCATTTTTGACATCATATATTGCAATTATTTAAAATCCATGAATAAAAAAATTATATATGACTGTCATAAATTATCCATACCTCTTATTGACTGTCATGATAATCAAAATTTTTCCCATGAACATGGTCTCAAAAAGATTGGTTACTTGACAGTTTGGTGCATTAATGACTGTCATAAAGACTCACTACCCTTATTGATGTTTGATCTTCTTATGAATTTTATTTTCCCTCCTTTGTGTCCAAGGAGTACACCTTTAGCATTTTTCCCCTTCTCTTTAGCTTGCACAGTCCACTAATGCCATGAATACCTTGTTTTTTCTACATGCAAATATACAATCCACTATGCTTGGGCCTCTATTTGACTATCATTCTTAATGAAACTCTTGCCAGCTTGCATAGTTTATTGAGACCTTTATTTTACTTGACTATTTCCCCTAGCTCATTTCTAACTATCCACAATTTGTTCTTTGTAACTTGGCATAAAACCTCACTACTTCCATTAACATACTATCCTTCTTGTGAGAGGAATTCCCTTCTCATTGGAAACTTATTGGCATTCAATTCCTTAGAATTTAATCTCTTGAGACTAAGATTGTCATTTGATTAACCATGGAATTCCGCTTACTATTATTATAAAAAAGCTTATCATTGCCATCAATGACTCTTGGTTTTACCTTCATGGTATGAGCTTACTGCCAACATACACTTTCCACCCTTTGTAGCTTTTACAAATGATGTGATGCTTTCTCCTTTGGATTTTTATATTTGATGATATCAACTATTCCTCTTTGAGATGTTGTCCTATGATTCACCACCCTCTTTATTCTTGAAGTTTTCCCTTAGCTATTATGGCTATCATCTTTCTTAACTACCTATATTCGCTCATTCATGAAGCTTAAAGGACAAACCTCTTGCTTTCACTATTCCCCATGCTTGCATTATGGTTGTGACAGTAAACATGTAGGAAAACTAGTTACTAGACTCTCTTTCTTCATTGCATATATGGTGGATTGTCTTCTAGATAACTATCCCTATTGTTTCATTTCCTTATAACAAATATCCCTTAACTAGATAACCCTCTTCATTCTTTAAAAGGCCTGATCTTGAAAAACTATTTGCATTATTCATTGAGCACTGCCACCCTTTATCATAATTATTAACCATTCATATGATTGTTAATTGACATCATTTCACCTTGTTGTCCTTTGTAATTGTGGGCTCCCCTTTATCTTCAAGTATTCTATGGTTTGACTTCAATATGTTGTCCACTATTAAAAACAACCAACAATTCATAAGACTATGGATTGCTCTTTTCATGTATGACTATTTGATGTCATGAATTCCATAAATTGCATAATATTTAGGGTATTGATTGAAAACCATTGGACTATATGATTGAATGGTTACTAGCACTTTGCATTAAACTGCCACCTATGATTCTTTCTAGCACTATCATTGTCTTCTTAAAGGACTATTTTGTAGACTTCATACAAATGCTTTTCCCATTATGGTTTGTGACAGTCTTCATGCTTTTCAACTCTGCCTCTTCATATCCTTTGTACTGTATCAAATATCACACTCAAAGCTTATAGTGATTTTCACTTCTATCATGAGACCTATGTAACCTTTTTCCTCATATGAATTTTGAGTATCTTCCTCAACTATATTTTCCTTACCATGACAAGCATAGGAACAACACCCATTTTAAATGATAATTGTCTTCTTTGCATTCATGACTGAAAGTTGAAGATATCATCCCTACATTTTCTAGGGCTGCTCTTGATCTTTTCTAAAAGACTTCCCCTTCACTATATGACTATGATCAATTAGAATTTTCCAATCCTCCTTGTTTGCATAGTCAAAATACTATGACCCTTCATTAATGAGCAATATCACACTTCATTGATTGCTGATTTCCTTTTGTCTTATTTAAAGATTATGATAGTCATTACTTTGCATAACAAGGTAACTGTGACCTTGCTCTTTACAACCTTCCCTACTGGCTTTCTTGAGTGCACCGTGAAGAGTTATTTTCCTTCAAGATTTCCTAGAGACTATATTATCTTGAAACCTTATTTGTATTTTGTCTTGATATACTGGTCACTATCATACAACTTTATTTACTATCATCTTTATATAATCAAAGCTAGCATCCTATCCTTCTAATATAATTTGGGTTTCTTTGATGCCCTATGCTAATTTTAGGGTTTTCTTTGAAATTTTTATCTTTAGAAACATTCACTTCTACTATCCTAAGGATTGTATTACCTAAAAGAGATGACTATCTTTTGAAAATATTCTCCTCATCCTATTGAAAGTTGCTTTGAAGACTTAGTTATTATGCTTAAAAGCTTGACTGTCATTTTGAAAACCTTAACTTAAGTCTTAGTTAGGAAGTTTGATAAACATGTGTGTTTTCTTAACATATTATCTACTCTATTAGCAAAGAAAACCCTTGAATGCAAAGCCCCTTATAAAACCTATATCAAACTACTTTGAAAACCCTAGCTAAGGAATAAGTAGCCTACAACATTATAAATCATACTTGGGATGAGAAAGAAAACCACTTAGAATCTCATCTTGAAATAATCAACACATGAGGATGATTTGCACACCCTATTTTCATATGCAACCTAGTCCTTCCTCTACAACTCCCTCTCTTGTAATCTTAAAATTAACAAGGTAAAAATAGTAGTAACAAAACCATAGAAACTCTTTCTCCATGTCAACTCTCCTTCATATTTTGCCTCTTCCTCTATTTCCAGTGCTTAAACTTAAAGTTCAACCTTTACTTTACCTCTTGAACATGATCTTTTTTAGTTTTTTCACTTTTCTATTTGTGCAAACCCCAATCCTAATACCTGAAAAACACAATGAATAAATAGCTTAAGTTAGATATTGCAAGCATGAATAGGGATTCCCCATGAAATCCATTTACAAACTTCAAATTAGGAAAGAAATCAATAAAGAACACAATGAAACAAGGAAATATAGATTCAATCCTAATTAGAATAGAAAAAACATGATCCCATGGGGGAATTAGTGCCAATTTGATGTGAAAATTGGCCCTTTCCCAATTCCTAGCTCCAAGCCAAAATCTGCAAAAAACCTAGCTAAGAACTCAAGATTGATGGATAGAAATGGCTAAATATTTTAGCATAATAACTTTGCATAATTTGTGGATTATCAAATGAGGATATGAGCACTTTATAGATAGAATGTCAAGTTGGATGAATGTCCAAATTTGAGCAATGTGGGAATAACATTCATCCAATGGAATGATGCCACTTGTCAATCTATGAGTGGATGGAGGATGTGCAAGATTTGGGGATTGTGCCAATAAATGCATATTTTTGAATTTCAAATTTGTTGAAATGAATTGCAAGAGGGAAGGGAAAATGAAATAAATTCCACTTGGCTCAAGACAAAGGACATGTAAGATGAAGTTATTTCCTTGTTGGATGTACATGTTGACTTGGAATTTTTGAATTCAAATTTGGAGAATATTCCAAAAGATGCCTTGTGAGGAAAATAGAGATTTAATTAAATGAATTAAATCTATTTTCATGTGAAACTTGAAAAATATAGAGGATGGGACATGATAAGAGATTAAATTAAACAAGGGTTAATTAATTTAATAGGAGAATAGATGATGTGACCTATTTGACTCAAATTTATGGATTTATTTAAATCAAATAAGAGAGGAATATGATAAGAGATTAATTAAATAAGGATTTTGATTTATTTAAATAAAAGAGATGGTGTTAGATTAAATCAGATAAGGTTTTAATTTATTTAATTTAATGGATAGACTTTAGATATTTAATCAAATAAAATTAATTATTTCATTAAATAGGGATAATTAGATCTGATGGATTGATTTAATTAACAAAAGAGGTGAATTGATTAGATAAAATGATTTATTTAATTAAGAGAGAGAAATTGATGAATTTAATTAGATAAGGAGAATTGATTAAATGGTTAGACCGAGGGATGATTCTAGAAGAAACGATGTTAGTAGTCAGGATCAAGTGCATAATGTCAACCAATATATTTTACGTGTGTACATTTTTCCCCTCTTTGAAGCAATGCACTTGTTGCGTTGGTTCAAAGAATAAACGATCTCAATCAAAGCTAAAAAAAATTGTGATTCAAAAAATTTCCCCATTGCTGCCTGGTGAGAGAAAACATGCCGTTATAATGCCCCCTTGAGAGATTGGACGAAAATTTCAATGTTTGGGTGACCTCGCAAAAGAAGAGGACAAAGTGTCTGATAGGTCCAAAAAGGCTTCGGGAGGCCAAAAATGTGTCTAAACACAATAAAATGATGTAAAACAGGCCTCAACTAGACAAAAATAGGTTAGGGGGTCCAAAACCCTAGCAGGACAGCCAATCA